>JAOEHY010009791.1:14617-31484 GCA_025447955.1 Psilopsiagon aurifrons
TGGCTTAGCAACTTCATTTGCCAGCTCCTTCAGGACCTGTGGATGGATTTCATCAGGTCCCATGGACTTGTATACTTGATCTTCTGAATAGCACTATTTAATATTCTGAATTATCTGTGCTTGAAGGGTCTAGGCTCATATTGACACCACTGATATAAACAAAAATACACAAATTACCTCCAAGAACGTATTGACCTACTTGTTATATGGTGCTTCTGCATTCTTTTCTCTCAGACAATAAAGTTTTTTCCTATCTGTTTGGCTGTTGTTTAAATACTTCGCAATACAGTTGTAATGATTTATAAATAGAGATGCTCAGAATCCATTTTCACTGTGTTTAGTTGTTAGACACACACATAGAAGAATGTTCACCTTACTGGGCTAAAATCTATCTTCTTTGAATCATTACCCTTAAAAGAATCTATATGTACAAAGGCTCTCATTTGCACCAGATTCCTGTCTTTCATCAAAAAGAATATTGAAAAAAATACTTTTTTTTAAGTTTTAAACATTTGTTCAGGTAAAACCCTCAGTCAGTAGTCTTTTAAAATATATTTAATATGGCAGAAATCTCTCTTAGCTATACAGCTTTTACTAAACAATGCAGGAAATTACAATAAGCCATTATTTATCTGTCTCTGAAAATGCTGTTCCATAATTCTCTTTGGAGAAACTTCATGTGAGTGGTGCAAGAGCAAGCACCATTGCAACTCATAAAGCCACAGACTAAAAGCCTAGCCTTCCAGGGTGAGTTTCAACCACTCTAGCTAAAGATGATTTTCATCAACAAAAGGCCTGCAGAGGACAACTGCATGTGTCAGCTGGACCTGGTTGTTGAAGCTGGCGAGTCCCATCTCTGTCTCTTCCAGTACCCATTCACATGGGTAAAATCAGGGGGTCTCCATAGTAAGGACAGCACTGGTCAATCTAGACATAGAAGCCCACTGCAATTTTGAAAACTGTTTCTTCCTTTAGTAGACATGATAATGACTCCAAGGAATTATTTCTGAAATGGAAATCCCTAAGTTCCTACAACCCCTATCTTTACTTCAAAAAGCGCTGTCAAGAAAGGACCAGTACTATATTCCCTTGATTTCACCCTGTCTCTCTAGATGAAGAAGACCTCTCAAGTGAAGAGATGGGGGCAAAAGTTAAAAAAAATACATTTAAATAATGTTTCATGAACCTTGGAAAACGTCATGCTGAGCTCCTCAGGTGGAAATTCAGTTTCTGTGCATTCCAATCTTCTTTCAATATGCCCATCTGATTCTCCAGATTCATTAACTGAGCAGCCACATTTTCTAGCAGGTTTCCTACAGTGATTGAAGTTTGCAACACGTCTATTCCTGCATATAGCAATTCCAACACTTCTCAAAATGATCCTTCGAAGTCCAGACTTGTGGCAGATTGTCTTTCCAGCAGGGCAGCACAAGATGGGCTCTGGTATGCATCTTGGGATATAGTGGTAATGCACATTGAAATAAATTAACTATTTATACGGAGCATTTCATCTCGGAATGGTATGAGCTATCTACCTCACAAACCATGCATAAAAATATCAGCCTCCAGAATCAGCCAAGGGAGTTTATGCTGGTCAGCATATTAGATACTGACAATACACCATGCTCAGGAAACCTGATGAATTTGGGTGGTTCTGCTGATAAAAAATGGTGTTATTCAGGTGACTAAATATTGCGCAAACAAGTTTCCAGGACCAGGGATTAATGATTCAATTTAGGCAAAGAAATGTAATTTTATACACTGGTGCAAATTGGCCTTTAGGCAAGACTGGAATGTTCCATTTTTGTTTGTTAAGAACCAGAAGTTTTAAACAACACGTATTTTAACAGAGAATTAATTAATTGGAAAAAGAATTTGCACACAGGTAAGTGCCTTCAAATTTTCTCAAGTGCAGTGTCCACTGAAGCTACCTCCTAACCAGCAGAGAAAGATTCTGCCCTTATTAGGGAGCAATTGGCAAAAGAAATCCTGTATGTGCACAAGCATGTTAGATACAACAGATTTGCAGCTTATTTTACAATTCATTTCAACTTCTTCCAATGCGGCCTTGTAATTGATCTTTATTTGTGAGGGAGGGCAGAAGGGAGTGTTAGTTATTCATCAAATTTATTACTCATCAAGGCTGCCTTTCCAATTATCCCCTTCACTGGTGGGCTGGGGAGGGACAAGATCTTTGGAAATGACAAAGCCAGGACAGCTGATCCAAACTGACCAAAGGGATATTCCATACTATATTATGACAGCTTAGCAAGAAAAGCTGAGGGAAAGGATGGGGAGAGGAGAGGGGAAGAGGTGGAGAGAGAGTGCATTATTTATTTATATTTGTCTTCAAGAAAACTGCTATGCATACTGAAGCTCTGCTTCCTGGGAAGTGGCTGGACATTGCCTGCTGATGGGAAATAGAGAATAAAATCTTCTGTTTTCCTTTGCTCCCACACATGGCCTTAGCCTTCGCTTTATTAAATTGCCCTTAGTTTAATAAAAATCCTCACAATTTTTTTCCGTCTCATTTTCTCCCCTCTGTCCTGCTCATGAGGGGAGTTATAGAGTGGCTTGGTGGGCACCTGGTGTCCAACCTAGCACCCCAGCCAGCTGGACCCAGGTGGCCTTGGACAAGTGAAAATCAGGACAATAACTTGTGCAATTTCTTTTAACTTCTTGTGTTTCTGATACAAGGAAACAAAGCAGGCTCTGATACAGACTTAGTACTGAGCAGCAGAGAAGTGATGCCAGAATTTGTGCTTTCAGAGAAATTCCTATAAAGTGGACATGCAGTTCCACTTCTTCCTTGTCTTTTTTTGTTGTGATTAATCACATAATCAGAATTGTTTACATCAGAAAAGACCCTTAAGGTCATTGAGGGCAACAGTTAACCTAACGCTGCCAAGAGTGCATCACTATACCATGCCCCTAAGCACCACATCTACCCATCTTCTACATACCTCCAGGTATAGGGACTTAATCACTTCCCTGGGCAGCCTGTTCCAGTGCTTGAAAAAGCTTTCAGTAATTTTTCCTGTCTCTCCAGGGACTCCTGGAGGCCATTTCCTATCTTATCTCTTGTTACTTGAGAAGAGACACAGACATCCATCTTGCTACAACCTCCTTTCGGGTAGCTGAGGAGAGCAAAAATGTCTCCCTCAGCCAACTTTTCAGCTAAATAACCCCAGTTCCCTCAGCTGCTCCTCATAAAATGTGTTCTAGACTCTTCATCAGCTTCATTGTTCTTCTCTGTAAGTGCTCTTCTCTGTAAGTGCTCTCACTACAAGAGAGCACCTCAGTGTCTTCTGACACGGAAGGCTGCCATTGGCACTGTAGTCCATAGAACAAGGTGCCAACTTTACCAACTCTTTATGGGAAATGACATTATAGCAGCAGCCTCTATATCTCTGGTAAGCTCCACATATTGTACAGACAGCTCCAAAGTAGCCTTTAGATCTGTCATATGGTGCAAGCAGCTGCTCGTGAGCCATGTGAACTGCTTTGACCTCCTGTATGCCATTTTTCTCTGGCTTCCCCTTGGCTTTGAGCATCCAGCCTCTTTTACACAGCACACAGCACTGAAACACAGAGGTTCTTTTTCCATTTGAAGGGATCAGTGATTTTTCTTGGAGAACACAAATACAAATCAATAGTTAGAAAACAAATACAAACCAATAGTTTCCCATCTTGACATAAGGGACATGCTTTTTTTAAAATGAAAAATCTTTTCACCCCTGAGACTAGCACACAGCAACCAGAAAAGACTCCATTAGAGCTGCACAAGGGATTTTAAGACTCTGCTTCACTTGTCCCCGTTTCACAATGTCAAAACACATAAAAACAAAGGATTTTATTTCACTTACAAAAGACATTTCAGTAAGTGTACAGCTTCAGGAGTTTAATTACATGGTGTATTCACAGGTGAGAAGGTGCTAGCATTTGAACATAGAAAAACTACCTGAGCAAGCTTTCAGAAGCATTTTTCCTCCAACACAGACAAATTAAGACTACTATCTCTCACAATTATTTAAGGTCAAGAACACCACTCAGATGAGCACGCAGGACTCTGTACTGACAGAACTGGCAGCGGAATAAATGCAGAATGTGTCCCTTGAACCGCACATTCCCTTTCTCCTCCTGGACAGTGCGGAGTTGGTTTTTCAATGTATGTATTTTTTAGATTCATGTTTTCTGCTTGATATTTGACTTCTTTAGCTTGCGACTAATGACATCTTTATGTAATGTGCCTCAGAACCAAGCGGTCTGCTGGGCCAGAAATTTCACCAGATGCTTCTGCCCTTTAAAATCCTCTTGCAGAGAAAAAGGCAGCACGTAACCATGGGAATATAGCAGAGAGCTGCTCTGGGGAGTTACCAAGCCGTGGCCCTGGGTACCATCAGAATCAGGAGCAATAGATCTCCTTGTGGGCACTTGGCATCAGCACAGGGCAAAAGCCACATTTCCCAGCTCTGCTCCACTCTCTGCTGTGGAGGAAGATGCTCCGAGAGATTTCACTGCTGGAGTGCTGGAGTGACGTATGCTAAGCTCAGGGCATTATTGAGCAGGATATCATAGCAGATGCAGCTCTGGAGCCTGAATTTTGCTCCAGCAACCTGCCTGGCTTGCTGGAGCATGAATTTTGCTCCAGTAATCCTGCAAGTTTTACACAGGGCTGAGTTGTGTAAGACCAAAGACAAAATTTGTTTTCCTGTGTTTAGACTTAACAAAGTTGCATTTCATTTCACATTCCATATTTGTACAACAAAGAAGCAGATTGATATTTCAAAACCTTTTCCAAATGTTTATTTTAAGCATTGATACAGGAACTTGTATTTTTACATATGGCCAGGGATGCTGTTTGCAAGTTATCAGTCATCAGCTCAACTTTCAATCAAAGATTTTAAAAGATTTATGTATCTTTGAAAGTTTCACACATATTTAATTGATGCTTGATTTGGAGGCACACTTCCTTAAGACACCTCGGGTAACAAACCATTGATTGAGAAGTCCAGATAGTTGAGACTAGGTGTGCTGACAATGCACTTCCTTTAGTGTAAAAAATGCAAAGAAAAAAACCCAAGAAGCAATGACAGGTTTTCCTGATGATAAAGGTTACAAAGATAATTCTACAATTACACATAAAATGTTACAAGGACTGTATCTCTAATATTACATAATTCTTTTGCATTCTATTATAGAAATAATTATTCATACAAGTTCCCTGATCCTTTGTTTCACTATTGCTAACTTCTGATGATTGGTTTTGATTAAATTACTTCATTTGAGATGACCGTTTATTCCTCTGATGCTGGAAATGAGAGAAGGATGCAAAAAATGCAAGGAAAAAGTCTAAGCATGAGTGTCTAAGAACCAGCATTCTTATTGTTAATTTTCTCCATTTTAGGGTATATATACAATGTACACATAGCACATAGTCTTAGATAGTTTATTCTTATTAATGAAAATGTCATAGGTTTATATGCATAGACTTTACACAGGTACAGAGACAGGAACGGGTACCAAATATTCACAGATAGATATGAAGATTAAATTATGTAAGAAGCTTTGAAGACTTGGAATCAATGTATGCATATATGCACACACCCCCATTTATACACACTTTAAAGTGCAAAGTTGTATTAATACTGTATATCATACATCCTCAAGTGGTGTTCACAAGGATTATTTTCTAAGTGACAGCTAAAGATAAGCATATGCCTGCTATATTCAAAAGAGAGAATTCAGCTTCTTTAACCAGTTAAAATATAAATACACCAAAAATAAAGATGAGCAACAGATTTAACACAGAAAGAATTTCATAAAACTTCACAAAAATAAAACATATAAAAGTAGATATAATTAGCTAAAGTTTGTTAATGTATATAAAATCCTAAACTATTAACAAATATATCTGATAAATAATCATGATAGCCTCCATATTTCTTTGTTTAATTCTCAGTTTTCTTGCAAGATCTTCTTGAAGTTTGGTTGTAATGGATCATTACGTCCATAATGTGCTCAATGTTGGAGTGAATTTTGAACAGTTTTTAGGCTGCATACTGTTTTCTTCCAGATAATTTACTGGATTAAAATTAGCAGTGTGAAAAGCTGTAGAGAAATCTAAATGCCTGCCAAATCAAAGAAATAATCACATTTTTATGAATATTTAATATCATAGTCATGGCAAATAAGGCAAGTAATTAGTACTTATCATAAATTTGCAAAGTATTATTTTATGTAAATGTTACATTCTACTAGTTTGATATGAATTATTCATTGTATTACCAGACGCTGACACAAACCAGCAAACATTAAAATCTATGTGTCATTAGTTTACTTACCTTTAATGATATTGTTTAGAGAATATTTTTATGAGATTACTATTTTTTCCCAAATGGGATGGAAACAAGAAGAAAGTAATTTAAAGAAGTCACCTACTGCACATTTCAATATTGGTGAAACTCAAGATGCAAATATACAAAATGCAAGTTCTTTCATGTGTACAGATGAAGAGCTCTCAGCTATGCCTTCGACTGCAAAGACTGCACAGGCGATTACTGTTAATGAAGTATGGTAAAAGCTGTTTATAAAAATAAAGGATGTGGGAGAAAAATGAACAACATCTTTGAAGATAACCCCAGTAATCCCTGTAACCCCTAACAATCAAGAGGCAGAGTTGTTGGGCCAGGGAACAAAATGATCAAAAGAGAATCTAGACTTGACCATAACATGCAAAATCCAAACATAACTTCAAGACAAAAAGGCCCCTGTAGCTTAGCTATGAATCTTTGGATGCCATTTGTCTTTCAAGGTTAACCACTAACATTTCTTGATTTTTACAAAAAACGGTTCCTTTTCCTGATTTGTGATTGGCATCTACTGATCCACTTGACCCCCATCATGCTTCCAGTGGTACAGTGTATTAAATGACCAAAGTCACTTTCAACCCTTGCCCCACCTTAAACGCAACCCCATTCTCCTTTTGGTATTAGCAAAGTCTTTCACTTTATTGTAACTGGCATATTTTCCCATCTTACTGATATTCCCTTTCTGGAGCCACCAGTACAGAGAGTAACTCAATACTACTTCCTAGAATGCACCCCTTTGCAATTACCTTATGATACGAAAAATAACCATTTACCATCCTCAGCTATCTTTCACCTACCAAACTATCAGGTTTTCAAAAACCATGTAGATAAGGCCCTCTGTGGAATGATTTGGTAGTGGTCTTGGCAGTCCTAAGGTAATGGTTGGACTTGATGGCCTTAAAGGTTTTTTCCAATCTAATTGATTCTATGATTCTATTTTTATTGAATCTTTCATGAGCAGAATCTGACTTTTTGATTATACAAAATGAATCTTCTCCAAACAGTAAATCTTATATCCACTGTTTATACTTGTCAGCTTGCTCTGTAAGAAACTCGATAAAATTAAAATCTGGTCACGCTATACATCCTCTCTTTTGGTAAATCCATTTTAATTTTCTGCAGATAAATTCAATATATTCTAATATTCATCTATCCTAGTACAAACCAATTTTATTGTTCAGGAGGCCTTCAGACTAATTAGTTTGAGAGCCAAATCCTCACCAAAAAAAAATAAGTTTTGGTATTTCGTATATTAAAAAAACATACTTTGGTCCTTTGCATCATAGTCCAACTTTGAGCCACCACAAACTACACTTGAATACCAACAAATGATATTACAACTTTCAATAGCTGGTAGTGTCTTAGGACAATAGGGTTCACAGTACACAGGCAAAATACCAATGTTCTGCTTCTATTTTTTTTTTTTTTTATAAAAAAACAGAGTGTTTATGTCCCAACAGAATTCTCAATGGTAAAAATGTGGGTTACCTATATTGTTCGTAAAAAGCAATATCACCATCTTTGGACAGAGCTTGGGCAGCCGGAGTGGTTTTTTACTCATACTAAGTAAATCAGGCTTAGATTACAGGCTGGTAGGGATAGCTGTCTCTGAGGCTTTGGCATCTTTGAATCAGGAATTTGCAAGTATGAGCAGCATTGGTCTACATTTAATTCATTTGATTTAAATGCAATTTTTCTCATGCAACCTTAACTCTTCGTTACTCATGCTTTTCATGGATTTTTTCCATAATATTGTACCTGGAGTTTTGTATAACAAAGGCAAGCTTTAGCCTTGCATGCTATCATTGCAATGTAGGTGTGATTTTGACTCATGTTATGCTAAGGCACACGCCCACCAGAATGTCTCTGCGCCTTCTACTTCATTATACAAAACGAGGAACACCCCATTTCCAGAGACATGAAATACAAGGATTTTAGTTAGGGTAGAAGAGCAGGATTTAAGATGAATATCAGATGTGTTTTCGTGAAAGTGAATTTTTGAAGTACAGGGCAAAAGCAGCTTTGGGTGCACTGCTATTAGAATAGCTTCTCACTGCAAGTTCCTGCTTTCATACTGTACTTGGGAAAGTGCATCAAGGAACTGGCAGCCAAGGATCAAGTATTAGAGGCAGTTTTACAAACTGCTCAGTTTCCCCCATTTAAAATAAAAGCTTGCCAGCTGGCAAGTGGGAGAGAAGGAAAGTTCTTGTCCTTGTGGGTGGTTTGGACTGTGCACCAGCAAACCTTCAATCTCTACCCTAACAAAACTCTTGTCAGTCTTTGGGAGTTGCATGTTTTCCCATAAAATCA
The DNA here is from genome assembly GCA_025447955.1 of Psilopsiagon aurifrons. Lineage (NCBI taxonomy): Eukaryota > Metazoa > Chordata > Aves > Psittaciformes > Psittacidae > Psilopsiagon > Psilopsiagon aurifrons. The sequence continues at coordinate 23,299 of JAOEHY010009791.1, forward strand.
CCCTTGTATAACCTAGATTCAAATTTATTTCCATCTCCAAGTAAGCAAGCTAGCAAGGTCTGTAGGAAAGCAGAAAGGAACAAATGTAATGATCAAAAGATCATGCTGAAGAATCTCTCCTTCCTTCACCTTTTGGATAGCCTCTCCTTCCTTCCTCTACCCCACGCTGGCCTCCTCACTCCAGATCATAATGATAAGCAACATGTGCAAAACATCCAATTAAAAGAAAAATACTATTTACACATTTTAAATGATTGTAGGGAAGATACAAGAATACAGCACAATGGACAGCAAAAATGTGGTTCACATAAATGTTTGTTTTTAGCTTTAATATTTTAAACAAACATTTCCTTCCACTTAGACTCATCCTAATCTGCAATCTCCACCTGGTGTTTTTCAAACCAGATGGAAATGTAAATTATTTAAAATCATGAAATTCCATTAGCAGTTGGGCTTAAGTGCTTAAAAAAAAACCCAAAAAACAAAAAACACCACCAACAACAAAAGCAAGAGGAAGGAAGAGAGGAAAAGAACTTTTCAGGGTTTCAGAAGGTGACTGCCCACCCCTTGTGTATGGCTGCAATCACAGAGCAGGGCATGGGAACACTCTGCTCCATGTGGGCCCCAATTGACCTCTGAGCATGAGTGAAGAAGCACTAGATCCAAGTAGTGGGTGAGATTTGCACTGCAGCAATGCTTGCAGCTCACTCATTCCCACAGCAGAAAGCGTGACCCCTGGAGAGCATGGAAAGCAGAAATCTATTTTACCTCCCAAACTGCTTTGAGCAATACTACCTACTTCTGTTCAATGGGGAGAAAGGATTCTCCCAAGCCCTTTTTTCCTTCCACAAAGTGCAACCAATGCCCTTGATGATGTCAATTATTTCCTGTTTGTAGCATAAAAGCCTGAGAGAAAAAGATGACATCTGCATGAACAAATACAGCAGAAAACTAAAAAAGACCATGACAAAGAAAATGCGAACTAACTTAATCTTTTTATATGCAGGAGGTTTGCCATGAAAACTAGTAAGAGAAATGATATCTTGGGGCACTGCACATTTTTATTAAGGCTTTGCGAGAAAGGTGATAGGCAAGCAGTAAGTGGTGATGTATGAGGCTACTTACAGCTCTCAGGTGCATCACAAGACAGCAGCTTAAAACCAATAGCATCAACAGGCTGATACAAGATGCTCCCATCTCCCTTCCTCCAAGTGAGCTGTGTTCTGCCAACCCCCATCACCTTCTGCAGAGCGTCCTATTGTGCACACAGCAAGAAATCAAGCTGAGACAGCTTCACCGCTGGCTGGAGGACTCCCTTGCATCTTCAGTGTTATTTTTTGTGAGTTGGGAGCTCTGATTATAGTTTGCTTGGGTTTATCTACTATTTGGCCACATCATACTACAAAAATCTCTGCAAAGCTCAATCATATTACTTAAAGTACAAGAACTTTAACTTAATAGTGACATAGATATAATCTATTTTGGCTCAATAGTCATCCATATAGATGTGTCATTTACAAATTCACATCAGACATACCCATTCTGCCTCTATTATTGATCCCCAGTTATTAACAAGCATAGTATTCTTACTCAGTTATTAACCTTCCAACTTCAGCTAGATGGTAGTCACACCTCCATCTTCAATCACAATTTCACTGACCAAAGCAGAGTGAATGGATTTAAGATTCATGGACCAAATCTATAGAAGGAGATTTAGGCACTATAACACTATCCTATCTATCTCTCCTATTATGAATCCGGAACCTTAGGAAAGTTGTCTATGTCCCCCCTTACCCTTTGCAAGGGGGACATAGCCATCTTTGAATCCTTCTGAAGGGAATTTACATGCATCAGCACTGAATGGATGCTAGTGGCTCTCTTAGACCCTACATCATTTGGAGCACTGCCCAGTGCAAGCGTCCCCCTGAGCAGGCACAAGTTCCTCCATTGCTTGGTTTGCTTTATTCTAACAGAAAATTACTACATAAGGAATTTTGTATATCTTATGCCATATGACCAAAGGGTACAGCAGATATTTAAGGGCACTGAATATATGGATGACAAGTGAGCAAGGACCTGGAGTCCCAGATTTGGTTTTAGGTTCTGCGGCAGAAGGTGCAGCCGGTCTTTGAGTTTGGCCTTCTGTTGGCACATTGCCTAGTCAGGTATGGGTCCTATCTGCTTCAAGTTTGTATGTCTGTGAAGCTCAAATAAACTGTAATGAACATTGATCATATTTACTATGGAAATAGCAACTAAGACGCATTTAAATGGTTAGTTTTGCACTATGCCTTATGATCACTTTGTATTTTTCCTTCACATCAACATTTCTGCAAATCTTTCCATGCCATTGATGCCTAGGCCAAGGTAAGATTAAAACTACCCTAGGAAAACTCGTACCTTGCTCTTATCTCTAAAATATTGGAATAATAACTAAGGAAAAAACACCTGTGAGTAGCAGATGTGACCCTCTACAGAGCACTATCTACCTACAATTCCTGGTATTTCTTACTGTTGGAAAAAACAAATTCTGTACATAGGGAAAAAGCTCATCAAAGTCTGTAGCACTAAAAGCACCCAGAAGTGGAAGTGTAAGCAACAATCCCTGTCTCAGTCCCTCCAAGCAAATTTCAGAACAAAGCAGCTGCCTCATGGAAGGGAGAAAGCTGGTTTCTTCACACAGCTCTGCTCTGCTCCTTTTCCTCATTATTTTATTTAAATGCTGGACATATTCTTGTCATGGCTTTTTCTTTTTCTGATTCCAAAGAAAGAAACCAGGGCTTCTGGTTAGGATGGAGAACCAAAAAGAAAAAAAACCTTATAATAGCAAATGGAATCCTGTCTAATCATGTTTTAAAGATGCTGTATTTTAGGTCATACCTGTACTGTATTTGTTGCTGTTTGGGCAGAAAGAACTGTATTCACTGTATGGGTTCTGGGGTCATGGTAGCTCTTGTGGCACAGAAATCAATGGCACCAAATACCCCAGCATTTGCTGAGTTTCTCAGAAGGGTTTTATAGCCTTCATGGAGCTTTCTCTTTTTGCGCTACCAGGCGCATCCAGGCAAGCCAGTCTAAATCTAGCTAGGGTGTATCTGTGTGTACTGCAGTCAGCTCAACTGCAGAGTAGCTGCAATGTAGTTTTCCCTCCCATGCAAAACAAGCGACTGTCATTAATTTTTCATAAGCTTGCATACCCCACAGGTAGTCCAAAATTATCCTGCCTCATGGAAAGAAGTCAACAGCCATCTGCACCACAGTGAATGGCACACAGCATGGTACAGGTCCTGGCTGGGAGCAAGTTTTCCTCTGTTCATTATGTGAGACATTCCCTCTGTCCTCAACAAAACCCAGAGATGTCATAAAAAAATATTCTGAAATTTCCACGGCTTTATATCCAGACAAAGCTTCTTTTGTTCTCTCTGTGAAGAGCAGCTTGCAGGATCTGGGAGAACATCCCTTTTGGGGGTAGGAGCCTCCAGGCCACAGCCCATAGGGACAAACTCTTCCTTAGAACATCATCCTGCAGCACCAGTACTTAGAGACTCTCCTGAGGTTAAAAGGAAAAAGGAAGTCCAGCTAGGGTTGTATCTGCTTTCTACGCCATCTCCACTGTTTTATGGAGATCAGAACAAGGAATTATTCCTCTCTACCCAGTGTGGATAGGTCATCCTTCTTAAAGAAGGGTCAGCTATGAGATCAAATGATGCTACTAAAATCCTGACAGAAAGCTTTATCCTGACAGATCCTGTAAACGTCCAAGTAAGGATGTAGCACACCCTCTCTGTGCATCATCTTCCACTGCCTCTCTCTTCTTATGGTGAAAGTTTTCCTTTGTATCCACTTGAACTTGTCTTCCCATGTTTCAGTTTGTGCGCATCATCTCTTGTCTTTGCACCACTCAATGCTGCAAAAGCCTAGCTACATCTTCGTGGTAACTTCCTCACTGCTTCCGGCATACTTTTGATAGATCCCCTGGAGCCATCTCCTCTCAAGGCTGAAATAAGCCTGGTTCCCTCAGCCTTTCTTCACGGAACAAGTTCTCCAACCCTAATCATCTCAGTGGTCCATCCTGTGCTGAATTTGCTCCAGTTTACTGATGTCTTACTTATACTGGGGAATTCAAGACTAGATGCATCAATGAAGAGACAAGGGATGCCAGAAGGAGACAAAGCAGGGAGACATTCCAAGAACTTTCTACAGTTTTGACTAGACTTTTTCCCATGTTTTTTTGGGTTTCCATATGAAATAATAAGTAATTGCACCCTCAGCATGTAATAAGTTACGCCTTTCCAGCCATCACAGGGACCAAGGGCATATAGACACCTAACACAGCATAAATGCAAAATGAAGCGTAATGATTCATTCCTCCTCCACCACCACCACCCCCCCCCACTCCCGCCAGTTGTGGCTAGTGAGAAACCTGCACTTATCAGGTCCTAACAGTTAGCTGATGGGTAAAGCCCATTAACCTCCAAGCTGCTCAGTTTTGTTCACCTGACCAATAAATGCAAATTAATTTCAATTTTGTCTCCTTGTCTGTTACCCTTTTCTCATTGCCTTTCTGTTCTCTATTCCTCACGGTTGGCCAAACTTTTTCTTCACCCTTCCTTTCCCATCTTCCACCTTGAAACTCTGGAGTTTCTCTGGTAATTCTCATGGTAACTGTCAGTAACTCCAATGCCCAGTTTGAATCTAATCCATTTCAGTGTTAATCCTGGTGGATCTGGGACCACTAGCCACTTTAACTTTGATCAATAGCTAGTTAGGGGGCTCCATTCTTGATTTTCTGGTGGCCATCTCCACAGAAAACAAAATTATTCGTAATAACAACAAGAGATGTCACAAAATAATTATATGTATTCCTAACATAGGTTTCATTTTTAAGAAAAGAAATATCACTACATGGACACTAAAGATGGACTCATATTGATTAAGTCACCTGAATTTAGGTGTTTACAAGTGCAGCACTGACTTAAACTCCCATTAGAAAAAACAAAGATGTGAAGACCATAAGTTGCCCACCTACAGCCAGTCTGTTCAACAACCCTGAAGGCTCCATTGACTGTAATGGTTTATTAAACACAAAGCTTATATGTAGACACCTGCATTTATGCATTTTAATCCCAAATCCTAGCTGACAGATTCAAAAGTGGTTTTATATAACTTACAAACTTAATTTCCTAATGCAGACAGAGAAAAGAAAGACCAATGTTAGGTAATTACACCAAGGTTTGTGTTAGCTCAGGGTCTCCCAGTGGGTTACTCTGAATACTAAGCCTTGTTGCTTTAAGATGCAGCAGCTCAAGTCCCTTTAAAAATACTTCTCACTGCTTCCACCTGCTTTACATTCTCTGTAGGGCAACTGAGGCACAGGTTCTCTGCACACCAGTGAATGCAGATCCTACCTGGGAATCGCTTCCACCAGCAGGTGGCAAGGAGAATCTGGCTAACAAATGGTGGAAGAAGAGAACTCCCAGGTGAAGGGATTTGGCTGATGCAGTTGACTGGGGTGCTATACCAAAGGAGGAAAGGATGGATACTCTCCAGTAGTTACTGTGTTATCTTTTTTTGTTTTCTTCTTTGTTTGGATCCAGGACAATTCAAGGCCAGATGAGACCAGGTTCAGAGCCAGTTTTCAGTTAAACAGAAACCACTCGAAGTTAATAAACAAGTCTCTGCAAATGGGAAGAAAGAGATTCATGCATTAAAGCTGCATTAAGAGAGGAAAAAGTAAACAAGTAATCCTGTCTGCCACAAGCTTCACTTTAACTGAAGCTTATTTGAAAGAAATGCTGTGAGTCCCCAGTGCAGAAGTGGAAAGGGTGAAAAGGTTACATGGGGAGAAGAAATCACTTCATTTCTGTCACGATGCTGTAAGATATAAATGCAATCAAAAAGGGTTAATCTAATCCTTTTGTGAAGCACTGAGTCAGAGAACAAGACAAAAACAAATCTGTGATCTGGAACTTCCTGAGCACCCACTCAGGGTGGATTAATGAGGAGTACACGGCTGTGAAATTACGTGCCCTCTGAGTCAGGAAAATGGTCCTAGTGGTGCATGACCTTGAAATGAGGGGAAGCAAACTTCACCTGATCCACAATTATAAAGACCTAAAAGGAGGGGGACTATGGAGGAGGGAGAACACATTAAGAGCCAGGAAAATGTTTCTGTATGTGAAACCAACAAAATACTAAACAAACCCAAGGCTTGAAAGGTGAATTAAATGCAGCATAAAAAAAAATCCAGAGGCTTTAAAGGATACTGGCATTAGTGCTTGAGTATTATAAGGAAAGCTTGTCCTCTTTATTTATATGAAGTGGATATTTTGTTGCTGTTGTTAGGGACTTAGCGATGTTTGTCTGCCTTCAATTTTCCCTTTGCAATGAAAAATTGTTATGAGATGATTTCTAGTCTTAGCTGCTTTACATGACAGTATTATCAAGGATTCATCAAGAGGCCATCTGTCGAATTTATGAAAAAAAATGCAAAAACAAAACAGATGAAAAGGAAAGAGCAAGACAGAGACTGGTCCAGGGGACGATAGATGTGGCAGCATGTGCCTCAGTGTGAAAATTACAACATTTAAATACTGTAGAATAAATTACTGTGCTGAAAAATTAGTGATGCTCTCCCACTTCAGATTCTCCCCTTATGATGAGAATATAATGAAATAGATCACAGACCAAATCATTTTTTCCTGTGGCTATTATTATATTCTAATGAAAAATTAAAATGGGGTAAAGACATAAAGCTTGTAAGGAAAAAAAATAAGCTAAGCTACTGAGTTATTTCTTAGATACCCCCAAAATGTACAGCTGATGTGGAAACAATAAATTCATATCTGTTTATGTATGTAATCAACAGTTCTCCCCCTATTTTTCATATCTTCTTGAATCTTTATAGCTGATATGTGTAGACTCACACTGCATATCAAAGAAGAGTCAAATATAAACATTTATTCCCAATAAACATATATTGTATGTAACATTCACTGAGTATCGACTGTTTCCTAACTAGATTGACACCTATGTTCACATACTGTATATAAGAAAGAAATTTGAATTGAGCAGGTGTTTATAGATATCAAGCAGCTCAGGTTTAACTGGAATCTAGGAGATGAAATACAGCTTGTACTGTATTTCAGAATGGAAATACTACAAATTCCAGGCCCTTCCTAATCTCTCCCTCAGGAATGCACTTGAAATTCTGTGCAAATTTGTGATAAGTTAACAGAGAAAATATCCCATCAATTGTTGTGCAAATCTGAAGATCTTCAACAGCCCTTCCTGAAAAGAAATTTGCCTTTCTCTTTTATTGCTTATGTTTAAAGTAACGGAAAGCCAGCCACCAGGGTATCCCATGAAAGTCTAAAAAATCAGAGTATGACATGCCATATATATTTTTAAACATAACTGTATTACATAATGAAAAATTTGAGTTCTTTGTGTCCTGATTCTTAACAGGAAGAAAAACAAAGAGAAAGAAAGACTGGCATTGCTTTTATACCATAATTAGACATTCACAACAGCTAACTCTGACTATTTAACTCCACCAAACCCTCCCACAAAATTAAATTAAATGGCCTACCAATGATGACCTATCCAACAACTTACAGCACCTAAAAGAGCACATAACCAAATTCTGTGCTAAGTTCCACCAGTTCCAATTTTTAAACTAACAAGTGAAGAAAGGCTACATCTGGCAGTTCATTAAACAGCCTCGAGCACCCGCTCTTGCAGTTTAAATGATAAGCATATTTGGTGCATGGAGAAGACGTTCTAACATCTTCAGCTGACTCGAAAAAAAACCCAAAATAACCATTAATTTTAACTTAATTGAATTGGGATGATCATCTTGATGCATCAGTAATTAAATGACAACAAACATCATAAAAGCAAACTGTGCATTTATCTTAATGGCACAGAGTAAAGCAAAACTAGTCACAAGGTCTAAACTCTGTGTCCTTCCAAAACTACAAAAGGATTTATGGCTAGACAGTGGGATTGAGTGCACACTCAGCAAGTTTGCCAATGACACCAAGCTGAGTGGCTCAGTTGATACACGAGAGGAAAGGAATGCCATCCAGAGGGACCTTGACACACTTCTGAGGTGGGCTGATGCCAACCTGATGGAGTTTAACCATGCCAAGTGCAAGGTCCTACACCTGGGTGGGAGCAATCCC
>JAOEHY010009792.1:0-16927 GCA_025447955.1 Psilopsiagon aurifrons
CCAAAAGTCCTTGGCCAGACCAAACATCACTAAGCCATAACTAAAAACATTGGTGTTATCAGCGCTGTTCTCAGGCCCCAAGTCAAAAACGCAGTGCTGCACCAACTACTAAGAAGGAGAAAAATGACTGCTACTGCTGAACCCATTACACGTAACCTTTCCACCACACTACATAAGTAGTCTGCTCAGCTCTGGGACTACATTTGAATAAATATTTGGACCTGTCAGAAAGTGAATAGCAAAAAGACTGATCAACAATCAAGAAAATAGGGCTTAAAATGTAATACTGAAGGTTTTGGAGTTCTTAGAGAGAAAAAGGAGGACTGAAAGAAGAATCTTCCTTTATGGAAATGCTAGTTGCCAGGAAGGAATAAGCTGTTCTGTAGTACTGTCTGTGAGTAAACATTACATATATGAAGTGGTAATAGTATGAGTGCTGTTAGTCCTATTTCTGACATTTATCCGAGAGTGGCATTTGTCACTACAAAGTTCCTAAAAGATGTCTTATGTTGAAAGCATAGTATGTACTGTGCATAATAAGTATTTGCCTATTCTTGGAAATCTTAAAAATATTAACTTCGCATAATCCTCTTTTTAGCAAGTATAGGAATGAGGGGAATGTAAAAAAGTTAGAAAAATACATGCTTTAAAATACTCATAAGATCGAAATAGAATTGTTTTTATCGGAACTATGCAAATTAATCTAAGAAAATGGTCAGTTAGAACTTTTCTGCTGAAATAACATTGTATTAACGAGTGCAAGTGCATGCTGTTGAACTATTCCATTCAAAGCTATCAGAACTTGGACAACAGTTTAAAGTGCCTGCTTACAAAATCTGATGATGCACAAAGCCTCTAAACTGGAAATATAGTTTAGTGATAAAAGGTGCTAAGAAGAAAGAGCAAAGATTTTATTCCTATGAGGAGAAAATGAAAATGAGCAGTAAAAAACCTAGAAGAGATGCAGAGCAGAAGGTGGCAGGTAGTAAAGAATGCTAGGAGGAAATATAGGGGCAGAACGGGCAATTTGAATTTCTCTGCTGAAGAATGATACTTGCTCTGCAGTAACCAGCAGTTCAGAACCTCAGAAACTTGGAGATCTGTGCATTTGGTCCAGCTTCTTCCAAACTGAGGGACTGGACTGGTAATCAAATCCCCACTTCCTTTCTAGAAAGCATTATTATACCTGCTCAAGCAAGCAGGCAAACCTTTATTTGCAAATCTGGACAAAAGTGGCCGAAAAATCCTTTGAATGATAAAATTCACTTCTCTGGGATTATGATGGACTTCAGACATCTACAAAAGATAAAAGTACACACACACATAACATAGACAGGTAGATACGCCATTTCTCAAAACAGACCAAATTATGCAGATGGAGGGTGCACACATAGTCTCCTTCCCTAAAGACAGGGGAGATGCAGCTAAGCAAGAATTTCTAGGGTGAGTATTCTGTACACCATTCCCCCAGCAGTAACAGCAGCACAGAAAGCACAGAGACCTACTGAAATTCATAGCGTCTCAGCTATTTTTAGTTCTTGGACCTTGTTACAATTCAGAAAAACTTAATTCTGAACCCTTTTTTAAACCTTTTGGCTCATCTAATTTAAGGACTTCTTGAAGTATTATGCTTTGAAAGAGCTCCTCAGTAGAAAGAAAATTTATACACTATTTTAAGTGCGATTACATCTTCTAAAAGCAATAACAGGATTACATATTTAATTTTAAAATGTGGCAACAATAACGAGAAGAAAATTAGCAGTAGAGACATAAACAAAAATCTTGTCAAAACTGGGAAAATTGTGTTCTGATAACTTCCTTCACAGCATCGTAGATCAGGATCTGCTGCACTCAAGTCAGTGGAGTTAGATTCAAGTATAAAATCAGGAAAAAGTATATTTGATTATGCTGCAGGTTCTTAACTATTCTCTAAAATGAGAGTAAATAAGTTGACAACAGTCTTTTGCACCTGCTAATTGAAGAATTCTCCATTATCTCAGGGCCTTCTTAAAAATCACTGAAGGTAATTATAATCTTCCCAAGAGCTTTAGTGCACCTGGAATTATGCTTTCAGGAAGGAGATGCCTGAAAGATTAAAGAATATACAGAAAAGTCAAAGTACTCGTACTGTGAGAGGAACCTGGCTCTTACATGTTTTCCAGATTCTCTTCCTGGCATTTGCATTATAATGCATGTATTTCATCGATGTGCATTGTAAATATACCCTTCAGAAAAATATCATATTGAGAGGTTCCCCAAAAAACCTCTGCTGACTATAATGTGTAATTTAGTTTCAATCTCTATCTGAAATTAATTATAAGCCCTGTGAGACATCATAGAAAATTACATTTTCTGTTTTGCACTCTTATTTTTTTTTATTAGTGGCAATAAATTCATGCTGATTCTTTTTGAATTATGTTTATGGCTTCACTGATATGAAATTTTAACTGATAACACTAGTGAGGCACCAGTAAGCAATGTGAAATATACATTAATGCACTTATTTGTGGTTTATGATTAACTGTAAAAAGTACTAGGTTTTTGAACAACTTATCTTTTTCTAACATCCTTTATTGTGCTCCAAGGCTTGGTATTTTATATATTAGGTAAAATATATGCTACTTTTACCATGAATAGAAATTAAAACTGCAACTTATTTATGGGACATTTTTATAGCCTATATACCTGTACTGGTGGTCATAATCCTGTATGAGACTGAATGAAAATTATTTGAGTGTAAAATATGTTACCCCAGATATCATATGCTTTGCTACAGTACTACATAGAATGCATAAAACCCAGTCACCTCCAATGCCCATGATGTTTCTAATATATACAGTAATACATTTTCCATCTGTGTAACTTTTTCCTTGCTCTTTTACAAGCTTTATCTAGCTTTATGTTAAGAACTTAGATTTCAGAATATAAAATGTAATATTTTATCATTTTTTTAAATAGCTTTTGTTGCAGCTCCATCTGGTCTCAGAGCTTTCTTTTTCACTTTCATATAGCCCTAGGCAGAATGAAAAGTCCAGGGTTAGGCTTTTCTCTTGGATTGGGTAGCTTGATCCAAGCTCCTAGGCTCTGAAGTTCTGTAATACTTGAAAGAAAGCCTTAAGTCAAATTTGAGAGTCAAAGAAGTTAAATCTGTTCTGGATAGGTGAAGCAATATCCCATGGCTACCAAGGAAGATTTAATTAATAAAAGGATTCCTGTGATTCTGAACCAGAATATCCTCTCATGATCTCCATCAAGAAATTTATCAGCAGTTCAAAGTAAATTTTTTATTCCAGGCATAACTTCTGCTTAGAAAACCAGTTTGGGTACTTTTGGACTCAATAACAGTCATCCAATGGAGAGAGAAAGCAGGTGAATGCCTAAAAGCCCCGTCGAATTCCAGGAGAAAAGATATAAATCAGAGAAAAACATGCCCCTTTACAAAGCATATTGTTACTCTGCTTAGCTTCTTCAAGTCAATGGTCCATGAAGTCTAATGTAGTTTCCAATTTCTTGTAGAAATTGCTGAATTTCTACTTGTCCATGACAAAAGCCTGCTCTTGGGGAAAATAAATAAATAACATATTAAATTTATCCACATGGATGATGTTGGAATGGTGTCAGTGATCCAAAAAGCAACTCCATCTGAAATATGTCCATTAGGCACTTCTGCATCTTAGTGGCCAAAGCGCCCCTGTTTCTGCACACAAGTCCATAGAGAAAACTATCAAAATGTGAAAACAACTGCAGTCAGATTTTAATTTTTTCATGCTCTCTAACTTCTTTACTGCCTCTAATTTTATTCTCCTCCCTGAAACTGTTCTTCTGCCTTTGTCTTCTCACTTTATTAGGTAACTTCAGCATCTGTTTAGTTTTGCTTATTTATTCTCTTTGCTCACAACTATTTATCACTCTTTCTTCTCCAAGAGTCCTTCAAGAACCATGCAATCAAATACATTTCATCACGTTATACCACTGACTGAAATTTATGGAATATAGCAGTTGCAAATGACATTTTTTCTTATTCTAGGAGCATCATTTACTTGGTTTGCTAAAGATACCATCACATGCAAAAATACAATTGCCAAGCATTCTGCCTTTACCATTTTATTTTTTTTTTCCCCCAGATAAATGCATACACTTTCAGCTCATATCAGTAACAACTTCAACACTGGACATTTCTTTGGGGTTAATGACCCTTTCCAGGGTTGTGGATCATTGGCTCCCAGGAGTTTGTTAATTCTCAGAAAAAGGCCTGTTCCTCTGCTTTTATTGCTGAAATATATTGTGTGTAGAATTGCCATATAACATAAATACTGGAGAGAAAAAAATAGGCAACTTGCCAGCTGAGCAGAAACTGATATGGCTATAATTGACTTTATCTTATGCTAGATGACAGTTCAGTATTAGCAAGCATATGCACTGCTCATCCTTATTTTAATAAAATAAGGATGAAGCACTGCCATTTACTTTTCCTTTATAAAGGACCTGAAGATGAATTGTCCTGAGAACATTGGTTACACTTTTGAATCATAAAATAAATTAAGTCTAACAACTTACATATAATTATTTCTTCTAATTTGTACCTCCCAAAAAATTATATTTTGGTATTTTGAATAACGAGTAGATCCACAGTTTCAACTAGGCACTGATTATATTGAGTTATTAACCCCTCGATAACAGTGTTTATAATGAAAATACAGACTGGCCATTAAGTATAATTCCTATAAAGAGCAAGATTTAGAATGTATTATTGGGGGGTTATTATTTTAACGCAGTGTTATTCTTCTTTCCTTTTAATACATAGACATCTGTCAGTCTTGTGTTTTGGAATAGAACAATCAGAATTAAACCATTGCTTTATTATAAAACTGAGCTGGGTTTGGCTATTAGTTTCTCCTTCCTTTTGAGTTGCTTTTGCAATGATAAGGAAATTGAGAAAGGGCATTGATGTCTTTGCTGTTTAGATCACCAAGTCATTAACACACAGTTCATGGAACAAGATGCAAGGATGAGGGAAAATAAGAAATCAGCATCATAGAATCATAGAATAGTTAGTGTTGGAAAGGACCATAAGATCATCTAGTTCCAACCCCCCTGCAGTGGGCAGGGACACTAAACCATGTCACCCAAGACTATCCAACCTGGTCTTGAACACCACCAGGGATAAGGCATCCACAGCTTCCTTGGGCAACCCATTCTAGCTTCTCATCACCTTTACAGTAAAGAATTTTCTCCTTATATCCAATCGAAACCATCATTTCACTTACAAATGTGCCAAAACCCACTCTTTCCTGTATCAAAATCTCTGTCATACCTTGTTGAGCTCTATAGCCAGAATTGAAGGTCTGGGCAGGAAAATCTATTTTGTCAATAACCTTTTGTTCCTTTCAGGTTTTGTTATTGTAAGCTCAGCTGTGTTTGGCCAGCTTTTGTCTTGTCATGTTTTCATTAGCTTGGATATAAGCTTTTACTTAGTTTTATAAAGTAAAGAAGCTGAAATTAAATTCTACTGGAAACTAGGATGCCAAGTGAAAGGTTGCAGTAATTTATTTTCACCTAGATTAGTATGTTTTATGCTACATTTTTATCATTTTAATTGCCTTTTGGACTGTTGCTTCACTTGACAGAGAATGATAATGCATGCAGACAAGTCATCTCTAGATTAAAGCTATTGTAGCCGTTTGGTAGCTGCACAACCAGCCAGAATTGCTTTTCCAAGCTGAGTGAAGTGGATTGCTCAGGTACACAGAGCAGATGGATATGAAGCCCCCAAGGCTAGGTATTCCACAGAATTTACCATTCTACAGTTCCACATATCACTATGAACTACACTGAAGATATTGAGAAATGCAAAGTTAGACCCCATAAAGTATCAGTTCTGAAAATGCGTAACAGAAACAGAAGTCTTTCCTGGTGGTCATGAGATCTGCAGCATTACGTCACACGTAATCACATGTTCATATTCTATCATACATATGTTCCTACTGTATCAAACAATTGGTTACATGCTTAAGTAGCACATAAGTAGATTGATGCCATGCAAAACCTTAAAGCACCTTGTGTCTGACGTGGGGCTTGTTTGGATGGCTTAAAAGCACAAGCTTTTCAGCTGCTCTTTGTTCTGTTTCTGGGTGCATGTGTGACTTTTAAACCCCAAGTCCTCCAAGCAAGTAAATATCTAAGCCCTATTGGTAAACTTAATCAAGGTCCCCGTGCTTATCCCAAAACGTTCATTCCTATAGACTTGAATATATCTGACAGATTTGAGGTCCCATTATTCACAACAATAATTTACTTAGAAACACAGCAGGCCACCTCCCTCGGATTCTGCTAGTTATTTAAACAGTGGCTTAGTGGTTCAATTTCTTAAGATATCCCTTCTGATTAAGGCATCACCATTTTTTCTTCAACTGAATTTAAGGTCTTCATTCTGTTGCCACCCCCTATATATTCTATACCTCTGAGACTTTACTTGATCTAGGTAATCATGTTGTTTGAGGAGTTTTTATAAGGGAGTTACTTTGGCAATTTTCAGAGGAAGAAATGGTTCATAACCACAGTAAGATGAGATAGGAAAAAAGGAGTGGATCTCTGTGGAATAGGATGGTTTCCCTCCCCTCCTTTTTTTTTTCTAACTCACTGCAAATAGGCTTTATCAAAAAACACAGCCCAACTTGATCTCCAGAAATTCTCCCACTCTGTCCAAGATAAAAAAAAATAACATTTTTTTTTTCCTGGATTTTTATTTTTTATTTTAAACATGTAATCTCTTTAAAACCAAATTATTTTTTTGTGAAAACAGTTTTTCAGCTTTGCTTTCGTTTAAAAAATTACCATATTCCAGATTTTGGTCCTTAGCAAATTACCAGATTTTTTTTTCTTCAGTAAGTACATTTTTCCCTGAAATATTTGCTAACTCAGGGTTTATTGCTGCACAGCAAATTTATATATAGCCTTAAGAGTATATAAAAATAGACCTTCCTGCTAACTGTTGAAATGTGCACAATTTTTAGTCAGAGGAAAATGTCACATTTTTAACAAGTACAATTTCCAAGTAAGGTATATTTATAGCCTTTGTTGCAATATTAAAAGGCTTTAATCCTTTTGTTGAACTGAATCATAGCATTGAACACAAGATCTTGGGTCTTTTCACATACTCAAAAAGCTTTCCAGACAAGTCCAAAATATAATTTGGCAGTCTCTAATAACAACAAAGAAACATTTTGCTCAGCGATGAAAGATATTTATGACCTGAAGAAAACTCGTAGCTTTTCTGGCTTCTTTCAGTTTACTGCTTTTTCCATGATTCTTTCCTCTGCAGTATTCTTCATTCTTTGTTGCAAAATCTAATTCCTCTTAGGCAAGTTGCCCAATTAAAAGTAATCTTGAAAAGGAGTTTTTCTATAGCTACCTTTTGCCTTGCTGCTGCAAAGAAAAAATGATGTACATTCTCTATTTAGCTCATATGACTAGTGACAGAAACATTAATTCCATGCACATTTTTATTCCAGCCACTTATTTCCACCCCATTAGTGCATGAAGAGTAATATTTCTGTGGAGTCATGGTGACATCAAGTGGCTAGCTAAACGATCCCTGCAAGTATAATAATATCAATATATACTCTAGAAATTGGAGTAGAAGCCAATAAAGAGAACTATCAGCAGTTAATATCTTACCCCTTTGATATATGAATGAACTTCCAGTTCCATATGATCGATGATAATCTAAATTTTAGATGTATTATCAGTGTTATCAGTGTGTATGTCATTAAATGCCATTATCAAAAACCAAACCATCATATTTCTTTCTTGAGGTAGAGTTCAAATGCAAGGGACTGACACTGAGTTGAAGAGAGGTGCTCAATATCAAATCATCTGAACTACTCTCTTTTACTTTCTTCCAAAACAAAGGTAACAAATGATGTCCAATTTGTTGTAGAGTAGGCCGATTTCTTTAAAATTCTCTGCTGCCAAAATTTACACTTCCAACCCTTTCCAAACCATGAGTGGTTCATGAGTATGAAGGTCTTTAGTGAGTGCATATTCTTCACCAGCTTGATTTTCATTCACTTTTTTAATGGGATGACTTCTCCATCACCTTTTCTGTAGTCAGATCTTTCTTACATTTTCTGTCCTCAGGCCCTCAGAACCAGTTCAATGACTTAGATCACTTACCATCCTCCTTCAATGTCATGTCAGAGTTTCCTGCTTCAAGGCTTGCTTAAGCCCACTTGTTTGGATGGCCTCAGAGAGAGGTTAGCTGGGGAATAAAATCTCAATAAGAAATCAATAAAAGATATGATTTCTGCAGACCAAAAAGGAACCTCAGGATTCAGACTTGTCAGAATATTACCAAAATAGTAGCTAAGAAGCACAGAGGGAGTATTGGCTAGAGTTTGAATTTATTTGTACTGATTGAAAAATTACATGAAAAATTCCAGTTTAATACAGCAACATTATAATACAGTAGCTGCATTGTACTGACCTAAGTCATAGGAAACTTGTCAGCTTCTTTCTTCAGTTTGATGACAGCCTTTAGCATTTAACATATTCCTTGAATAGTCCACATCTGTTAATATACACTAATGACTTCACCTTTGTGGGTGAATATTTACCTGAAAGGATTTTGAACATACAGAGACTGTTGTTGTTTTTCTTGTTGTCAAGCAATTCTCAGAATACAAATGGTTAGCTCTGGTACACCAAGCCTTATTTGCAACATTAAGATGCAAATACAATTTTAGGAAATAAAGAAAAATTCTGACACGAACAGTATATACTTCAGTGGGAACTCTCATAAAGATATTATGTATGAGAAGCAATATTAGACAAAAATCACATGTCTGCATTGCTTTGGAAGGTACACGAAATAAAAAGCATTAATCAGTCTGTTCACAGGACTATTTAAACCAGAAATCCCGTTAAGTGCTTACATTGATTTACTCTTCCTTTCCCCAAAATAATAAAATAAAATACCTCAAGTGTCTATTAAATCAGACAATAAATAAAGGTAGGTAGGTAAAATCCTTGGGGAAAGGAGGGACCTTAAGGCCATCTGATTCATATTTCATACCTCTTCCATTTCTCCGTCTTTTTTTCATCCTTGTTGAAATTCATGCATACACAATGTCACATGCTAGTATTGGTATGGATTCAATTTACTTTATAAAAAATAATAATAACAAAAAAACCCCCATTAAACACAATTCATGTGAACTGAGGCCAAAATAGTCTAGTAAAATAATATATTTTTTCATTTATATTCACTGCCATCTCTCTGCACTGAAGTTAATGCTTTTTCTCTGAAAGGTAATTCATTTCAATTTAAATCAATACAGTATCTTTGAACTAATGCCTTCCAGAGATGCCGTATTTGAACAAACAGTGTTGTATTTGTGTAAATTACAAATTTCATATGCAATCTCACAGAAAAAGTATTCAGGAAAAAACTTTTGCTTTCAAACAATACAGAGCATGAACGCAAATAATCCAGATTTTGTTTTGATTTGGTACTGGGTTTTATGGGCTTTGAGATAGTGAAGGGAAGGAAAAACTATACGCATATCTAAATGCAGCTAGATGTGTAACTCTTGCCAAAGAAATAAGACAATAGTTTCATGAAGGAAACTAGTTTTTAATGGTGCTTTTTTCTCCATATATTTCATCATGCCAGGAATGACTGGCCCAGGCTGGTGATACGGGGAAACTAAGAATAAACATTGCTTTAAACCTGCACTTCCTAACTGCACATAACCTGTCATGTAACACTTCATGGGAGGTACAGGGGTGGGACGAAGGTGCTTCTAAATTTTTCCTTCTTGTTTAGCACAAGCCAGTAATGTGTCCAGTCAAAGAAGAGACAGGAGACACCCGATTTATAATATATTTGACTGTCATTCTCAAGTTTCTTTTGAAAATACTCTGAAAAATTTTTCCTTTAAGCAGTGTTTTTCAATCTGAAAATTATCATCCCCTTTGAAGGATCAAAGGAATATTAAAATAGTGGAAAAAGACACATCAGTCGCCAGTAGTTCAGTTCCTTCAAGAGACCTGAGGAAAGCATTGACTGTGTTTTCTGTTTGCAAATGCTGTTCCAGCTGGAGAACCAGTAACTGCCTTCAGTTGCTAGCAGTAGCTCAGCCTCTTTGTGACAGGGGATAGAGATGATTTGCAATCTCTTTGGCCAGATTTGGAGGCTATTAAGTCATCTGTTCAGCGGAATAATACGTATACCTTCATACTCATAATCACTTGTATGTACAGGATAAAAGCACCTCACAGCCATTTAACTTTTTCAGAAGCTTTAATATCCAGAGTTCATCCTGACTGGAAAGCAAAATGGAGAATTTTACTGATAAAAATATTTTTGAAGCAGAACATGAAATGCAACTTTTAGATTGAGGTTTGTTTTGTTTTCATCTTGTCTCCTGTATTTGTAATTCTCTGACAGTAATGTATGAGCTGTGGGTTGATATTTGAAACCTGATCCAGCAAGACCCTATTCATAGGTTACTCAGTGTTACTTTGCAATTATTTGCAAATGGAAATTTCCAGGTGTGGATTTAAGGAAAGAGACTACTGGAAATGCAGTTCTGCCCTGCCACGCTGTTTCCTTTATCCTGCTCCTCTAGAGTATCACTGATTCTGTCTTGTGATTCATGCTAGGAAACTGCAAAAATAAGAATTATAACCATTTGTCCCTTGTTCATGCTGGATTTGCATCATAGTATTGATTTTTATGATTTCTTTTTTGTTTAGCCCCAAATTTGGCCCCTTCTTCATACACTGAATAACAAAAGCCTATATAACGAGTACAGTTTGGAGTCTAGATGTCATCGTGTCAACATGTAGACCTGTTAGAACAGGGTTAGTCACCAGAAAAGAAAAACTGGTTTAATTTATACAATTCAGTCCTGAACAGACTTAGTTCTAAGTAGTTAGACTGAGTGCGAGTATTCAGAACCTAGCATTAGCTGTGAAAGTTAATTCATCCTCTGTTTCTATACAATGCTTGTACTATGTATTTCTAGTCTTAGAGATTCATGGTTGCAGCAAAAATGTGGATGAGTTAAAAAAATGTTACTTGCTTTGCTTCTAGTCTTGCAAATGCAAAAGAAGAGCCTTCCAATGTAGCATACACAGAAGTATTAGGATGAGATTCGATCTAAAAGTTGATTGTTCATGATTGGTTTGTTTTTCTCTTGAGTTAAAACACTCAAATGATAATCATTTTTTTGAAGACCAGTGGTATCTTCAAAGGAGTTTTCCCAGTGACCTGTCTGAGCATACAAAAAATACAAGTCTATCCATGGACAAGAGAAGACATCTATACCAAAATAATTGTTTTCTATAAGACCAGAGGGGGAAAAGATTATAGAGCTAGCCTTAATAATCACAGCTTGGTAAATCGCATTGCACAGAGTAGCTAGCAGTGACATTAACATTTTCTGAGATACTTAGATGAGGGTAAAAGTACTAGAATAAGCATGTTGCCTGTGTAGTAGTGTATTCTACTGTTTATTTGGTGCCAGTAGTCATACAACCTTTCCATGACAGTATTGTTCAAAATGATGGAATGACCCAACCTGAGATGTTTTGAAAGATCACCCAGTTAAGTGTTAGGAAGATAGCTGGCCAGCTCATCAGATATGGCAGTCACCCAAAGCCTTGCATATGTGCTTCATACTCCTTTTTTTGTACTATTATCTCCTTTAACCCACCATAAGTTCATCATCCTTTCCTGAGAGTGAGCAGAAGGGTGCTGATGTGAGATATATTTAAGAATTTCACTGTAATTTTTTTCCATTACTTTACTTTTTCCTATCAATCTTTCTGTGTCCAAGTCACTCTATGGTTGTATATTGATCTTGAAATACAATACTTCTAAATCTTTCTCTAAGCTTCTGACAGCTGTCTAATTTATAAATTTTACTTTTTTTCAGAAGCCGGGAACACTTAACGCAGTTCTTCCTTGAGATATCATTAAAATATGCTAACTAAGGTAAATATATAAGAGAGAATGCAGTCATTTCTAAAGGTTATGATCTGTGACAACACTTCTTAGCTTTACAGTTAGTTTAATTGAGTTAATTGTAGCATTGAAGAAACTGAAGAACAAAGACAGCTCTGACTCTGAATGCATTAATGGGAACTATTTGACCTTTTCAATACGTTAGATTTTGATTGGCATTCCTTTCTATCAGTGCCCTCTTAATAATAATTTCTTTGTTTTTCCCCCCATGAAAAATAAAGCAGGTGTGTCAAAATAGCCAAAGCACAGCTGAGATAATTGGGAAGATCCAAGTCAAGAAGCATGCAAGTATATGTGTACACATTCTTCCATAATTCAAATGACATTAGCAATGGGTGTTTCATTTTGTTGGCAAAGTTTCTAGCAAAAATAAAAAGCCAGACGAAGTTAAACATATATTTTCATATTAGAATGCTAATTTCAGGCTTATTTTGGTTTGCAGAATCTTACAGAGGCCTTTCTTCAAAATTTTTTTCTTCTGATAGAGATTATTCCCTGCTATATATCAGAATAAAAAATATTTGTAATGTCATTCAGGTCCTTTATTGATATATCAGTCTGAAAGGAGGAAGTACCTTTCAAAATTTGTTTTCCCTTATGGTATTTTTAAACTTGATAGGTTTTAATAAATTTTCTCCAAAAAAGCAGCAGGAATTTCACATGCCACAATATTTACCCAATGATATAAACTTTTCTTCTACATTCTCCTTCACCTTCATAACTGGGTTTATGCTGTTCCTGTTTTCGTCTTGCATTTCACTGTGTGCAGTCTGTCCAGCTCCATGACCCTGCATTTATATGCTACTCGTTTCACAGTGCCTTGATGTTTTCAGTTCTCTTGCTCCTCATGGTTTGAGGCAAGGTTGGACAGGGCCTTGGCCAACATGGTCTAGTGAGAGGTGTCCCTGCCTATGGCAGGAGAGGCAGAACTAGGTGATCTTAAGGTCCTTTGCAGCCCAAACCATTCTATGATTCTATGATTAAGTGCATTATGTATCAAAACTTAGGTAAATGGTCCTTCACTAGTCTAGGAGAGTTAGTGTTTTCTCCCTTATAGAGCCTTGATTCAGGAACAGCTTCCACAATATGGCATAGCTGCAAAGGGGAAAAAAAAATCCAGGTTACAAACTGTCTTTTTAGCCTATGCACTGCTTCCTCTATTTAGCTTTTACTGGAAAACTTTACTACTAAATTTTTTCCATATTGTTCTTGCGAAATGAAAATAAAATGCAAGCAGGCACTGTGAGAGTTCCTGATGTCTACTTGGTTTATTGAAAGTATCCAATTTCACTTTACATGCAAATCTTCCCTAAACCCTCAGAGGTTAGGGAAGCTTTATTAATACACCTCCAGTAACACTTTCAATAGCGCTGTAATTCTACGCAAACCAAAACAGAAATATTTTTTTCTCATACAGCTTAAAGGATGCTTGAGGCAAAAATTTGGGCTTGCTTTCAGCTGTTGAGAAATTTGTTTGTAGGCTACATAAGCACCATATTTCTGGGCTTCTGATGCATCTCTTTAGCCTCCCTGTAAATTGCTTAGAACGAAATACTCAGATATTCAGCTTTGATATCTGATCGATATTTTCCTCATGAGAAGTTAAAAGGTCAATCAGTGTTTTGAGATGATTTAACTTAATTTATTGATACTTCATTTCAAACTGTTGAAACTTTCACAAAAAGCCTCAAAACCTGCCTTTGCCTGTGTAGGAAGAATAAATATATTGTAAATCACCTTCTAATCTCATTTTAAATTGCTGTCTTCTGGACTTTGGTTTTCTAAACAGGAAAACACGTCACATACAGGACATCACTAGATCACTATAACTTCTTTGAAAATGAATTTCAGAAGCCTTGATGGATCTCTTGCTCAGCAGTTGGCCTTGGGAAAGTATACTGTTTATGGTAAAGCTAAGTGCCACATGCAGTAATCTGTCAGAAAGTGAACAGCAAATGTAATGGAAGATTGAAACAGATCATTTAGCACTGTGACATTTTTTGTGAGTTTGGCACTAGGAGGGAGATTTTTGTAATGCATATGGTGGATGTTGGTCTGAGGTTATGAACATGACTGACCATATCCCCAGTGTCTGAAGACTTTTAAAGCATAACAACCTGGAGTTATGTCAGCCTCTCTCTACAGCCTTTCAAGACTGAGACTGATAACATCTCCCATGTAAGGTGCATCACTGAAGTGAAGCGGAATGTTTACCATGTCTTTACAATTGCCTACAAAGCAATTTGGAAGGAACCTACCTTCACTTTTATTAACCCCAAAGGTCTCTCCATTTGTTTGGCTTTTCCAGCCTGTATCTTCCTTTCACTGTCCAGCTAAATTGACAGAGCACAGAGTCCTGTTCCACATAGCATGAGTCTTTGTAGGAATCCCTTTAAAACCTTTAGCACTTAAGAAAAATTAATAGTGCTCATGATGTTTTGCAGACCTTCCTTCTCCTGCATTTCTGGTCAGCCAGTTATTAGTTTGCCTTGAGTTACTGTTGGAAAAAGAAGGTAAACATTGCATCTTGAAAGCACTTCCGTGGCTTTGCACTTGAATAATGCTGTCTATCATTCCGTAATGAATTTAGTGGAAGTGTGTTGTTGGTGCGTTTAGAAAAAGAAAGAAGAGTTGTGTAAAATGCGTTGTAGGAATAGAACCAAGTATATCTTATTATGTGCAAATCCACTGTGTTCATTGAAATAAAACAAGGCCAAAGAAATAGTGGCATTTTAAATAATTCATTAAAAGATCAATGGTCATGAAGAAAATAAACTATATTTTTACCCATATATACTTCAAATAAAAAAAAAAAAATCTCTGGAAGGTTAACCTGTGATTCATTGGATAAAAGAACATGTAGAGATAAAAATGGGCATTGAAAACTGAAGAAAAAATTATGCAACCAATATACACTAAGAAAGGTATTTAGCAAACAATACTAATGAATGTAGGAACACCAAAATCTCAAATATTTAGTCCCCAAGTATTGCCTTATGGTTCCTAGGGCTGTGGAGATTTACTTTGTCTTAGAAAGGGATCTAGGAGAATTTAATTTTGACTATGCTCCTGTATGACAGGAACAAAAAGCAGAGGATCCTACATCAAAATAGTGTTATTCACAGTTCAGAGTCTTCACTTGTTTGTCATGCAGAGCTTTTGCATTTCTATAGGGATTAAAAATATAGTTTGGGGGTTTTTAAACAGAAGGATTGAGTGTGCCCTCAGTAAGTTTGCTTATGACACCAAGCTGTGGGGTGCAGTTGACACACTGGAGGGAAGGTGTTCAGATCCTCTTTTGCCAATATGAATGGGTGATAGTTAAAATTCATTGGACTTAAATGCAAGGCTCTAGTGACTTAAAAGGACAATTTTATAGTATTCGAAGGAGCACTTTGGCAGGAGAATTATATATTAGAAAATAAAATGTGGATTAGAATCTCTTAAACCATAATTCACTGTGACCAATGAAGACAATGAAATCTGTCAGAGACGAACTAATTTCTTAGATACCAAAATCCCAGTATATGCTTAAAATTCATGCCCATTGTAGTGATTTGGATACTTTCTTTTGATACTAAAAAGACTTAGGTTTTCGTACCAGAAGTATGTCAAATGAGAAAAGAACAGACAGCTCTCAAATTTTGCATAAAATTTTTACTGCTTATGACCACAGCTGCATTACTTGCAACTCCAAGTTTTCTGCATAGTCCTCCTAGCCTCAAAACTTCTAACGTTCCAAGAGCTGTTAAGAAGGTCTGACTTGCCTCAGGTCAGACTATGTAACTGAAAAAAAAGTCTTGCTCTTCTTCTGTATCATCACATCATATTTATGTCATCTAAACATATTTAATTTTTTAGTCTTCTTTCATTGTTAGTGTTTTAGGGACTATTATAAAGTAAATATTTCTTCAGAATTCATCTTCTATGTGTATAAGAGTCATGACCACTCTGTCAGTGTGCTATGAAAACATCTTTTTGTGATGCATAGGTAAATGGCTCTCCAGATACTCAACTATTCATCCCTCTTGAAACAGCTTCTCCAAATTTGCTTTAAATCAAAGCACAGAATAGGTTTGTTTTGTTCAGATTTATTCCCAGCATCCACATCAACAAACAATTTAACATGATGAGTTGTCTTTGTTTAGAGGAAACTGAAGCATATAGCTGAAGAATATCAACAAAGATGTTCAAGGTAATTCACTAGTGAATTAATTCACCTGTGTCCAATAACATCAACCCATTTTCATAGTTTTATGAAAGTAATCGAAAAAAAAATAAGTCAGAGAAAACAAAGAAGAAGCTGCTTCTTCATATTCTGTTTTTATTGCATTCAGTGCATATATTGGTTAAGTTCAAAGATTGCTAGTTCAAATTCTGTGCAAATTCATACACTGATTTAAAAAAAAGATTACTTTCTAGTCTGACAAGCAGACAGAAGGCAGCCTAATGCAGTATTGGAGAACATCACAAATTGTGAGAGGACATTGTGTGAAGGGGTGGGTCATCTATCATTTCCCTTGATGATGTGGTGCAACATAAACAATCTACAAAAATACCTCTAGGTTATTTTAGTGGTACTGGAACAAGCTGGTCTCTATCATTTCCAATGGAGAAGGTATGAATTCTCAAAATGGCTTTTCAGAAGGTTGTATTAGATGTATTAATATACTGTACTGCAGGAATGTCGGCTTCTCTCTTTGTGACGGACGCCACATTTCCTTTACAAATACTTAGGTTAAACAGACGTTATTAACCTTTATTCATCCACAAATCCTCTAATCTGATCAAAAATTGACAAAAAAATCCCACCCCAAACAAAAAAAAAAAAAAAAAAAAAAACAAAAACAAACAAAAAACTCTAAAAAAAAAAAACACACAAAACAAAAAAAAACA
>JAOEHY010009793.1:0-20604 GCA_025447955.1 Psilopsiagon aurifrons
CCCCGCCGTCCCCTCAGTAACTTGGCTGCCTTTTATCGGGCGAGCGGCGAGGCGGAGAGTTTATTGGTGCCGGAGCTGCGGCGCGGCCGGGAGCGGACGCGGCACAGGGCGGGAGGCCCGGCCGGGCCGGCCCGGGACGATGCTGCGGCTGGTGTCGCTGAAGTTGGGGCGGTTGTACCGCTACGTGAAGCTGGCGGTGCTGGGCAGCCTGGCGGCGGCGCTGGTGCTGAACACGCACTCGCTGCTGGCCTCGCTGCAGCGCAACGAGCTGTCGGAGCGGCGCTTCCTGCAGCTCAATAAGTGCCCGGCCTGCTGGGGCACCAGCTGGTGCCGCAAGTTCCTCAACGGGCAGCTACGGCTGGAGAGCTGGGGCCGCCTGCGCCTCTTCGACTTCTTCAATGTCAAGAACGTCTACTTCGCGCGGTACGGGGAGCCCCGCGAGGGCAGCCGCCGCGTCGTCCTCAAGCGTCTGGGCTCCGCGCAGGAGCTCGCCGACATTGACACCAAGATCTGCCGCCGCGCCACCGGCAGGGGCCGCTGCGACCTCCTCCAGGCCTTGCACGCCACCGAGTTCGCCAGCCTCAACGGCGACGTGCGGCTCCTCACCCCCGACGCCGTGGAGGGCTGGTCGGACCTGGTGCACTGCCCCTCGCAGCGTTTGCTCGACCGCCTGGTCCGTCGCTACGCCGAGACCAAGGACTCGGGCAGCTTCCTGCTGCGCAACCTGAAGGACTCAGAGCGCATGCAGCTCCTCATTACCCTCGCCTTCAACCCCGAGCCGCTGGTCCTGCAGGTAAGCGCCCCAGACGGCGCCGGCAGCCGGCGGGTGGGCCCCCGCCTGCTCTCCTTGGTGCTGCACAGCCGCCCTCGTCTGCCGCAGGCGGGTCGGGCCCACGGGGCCCTTGCTGGCAGCCGCGTCCCCGCCGAGTGTCCTCCCTGGGCCCTCCGCAGTGGCCGGGGTGTCCTTTGGCCGCGTGCCGGGTGCACGCAGCTGTGCCTGTGGGCAGGGGAGCGGGGTTCCCGGGAAGCTGGCCTCAAGCAGCAGCTGAACGCCGGGGCCCTCCGCTTTTCCTTAGCAGTGACTTACGTAAAGGTATCAGATGGGCAGGCTGGGGAGAGGGTCTCTGATTCCCACTCTGGGCAGGAGGAGTTTCGTTATCTCACGTAGTCTCGTAGTCTTTGTTCTTTCTTCGTTGTAGTTTTCACGATTTGTCTTCCTCTACGGTGCTGCTGTGTCCCAAGGCATTAACTCTTTCTCCATCCTTCTTGCCTTTCTCGTCTAGGCAGGGAACTTACTTGTCTGCTTGGCAGCGAACGGTGAAAGCAAGCAGTTATCCTGCAGGAAGCAAGGCGGGGTGGCATGCTGAAAGGCAGATAGATGCTTTCTGGTGGATTTATCTCTTGCTTACAGTTAAGTGTTTGGCTTTAATCTTATGGCGCCTCCAGTAATACATACATTCCTAAGCAGCTATGGGAATCGGTGATTAGTTTCTTAGTGTCTAGTTTAGCAGATAGTGGGTATAAATGTTAACGTTGTTGCGCTTTCCCTGTCAAAAACTGATTCATGCTATGTTGTGTTCTCATGGGACCTAAATATAATTTATGTTTTCCTGTTGGTAAAAATTCGGAATAGGTATTTCATCGTCTGAAAATAGAGTGAAAAATACTTGAACAGTATTCTCTTTCAGCAGTTGCATATTTTATAATCTTTAATTGGCAGGACTGGTTATGTTCATAGGCCAGAAATTTGGGCTTTAATGTTGCATTAATTTGTAGGTGAAAAATTTGTAAAAAAACTATTTTATTCTATAGCACCACTCAGTTGCTTCTGTTTCATATTCTGTTTATGTGGGGAGCTTTGTATTTTGCCTATTCACACTGCTGAGGGAACTCCAAGTATGCCTCTAATGTGTAAAGTTGGGCTTGGAATTGTTTTGACTAACTACTGAACTGTCCTTGCCTTTGTCTGATGTTTGATAAAAAGAATATTTGCAGATTCCTTTGAAAGCACCAGTGCATGATTACTGTTACAAACATCTGCTGTTTCTCTAGTGAGAGGTCAAGAAATATCTAATGCTCAAAAAGCAGTGTTGCAGGCTTTGCCCTGCAGCAAGTTCACCTACTGACTAATTTCTAGAGAATGCTTTTATGAACTCCACTTAATTAAAAACACGTTTTTAAGTAGAATGCCCTTCAGTCTTTCCATGTACAGCTCTTAGCTTTGTTTTTAAAGTAAGTTTACAGTTGCTTCTGAGCAGACTTAGGGCACAGTGTATCTTCCATTTCGCCGTGAAGTTGCTCCTGAGCACAGTGAAGAAGGAAACTCCACTTAAGAATCAAAACTGCTCTGCTTTGCTAAGAAGTTCTTTGAGAATCAATTTGTTTTGGCTGTGTTTCATACAGCTTACAGTTTTGGTTTGAACGCTGGTTCCAACGTACTGAGCATAGCTCCAGGTGGCCAGGAAAGAGCTCTGTATATTTCTTAATAATTTGTAGGGCAAATTTATTCTGTGGCACAATTGCAGCATTTACATCTTTGAGGTGAATCAAAGGCAGTGGCCAGCATGAGTTAATAGCCTTGATTCCTGTCAGCTTCTTGATAAGCTGTGGATGAGCCCTGCTGCTGTCAAACATATCTGTTGAGGAGATGAAAATCTTGGACATGAACTTAACAAGCACTTTGCTCGCTGTTTATCATAGGGAAGTGCTGCTGAGAGCGAAGCAGGTCAAATTGGTGGGAAGCGAGGCAGCCTTTACTTTCCAGAGTGTGGTTAAGTTGTCTGTCACTTCTTGCTGGATGAAAAATGTTTTGCAGAGTTTTGTAAATTTTTGTGAATAAGCATATCCTGGAAAATATTTTTTGTGCAACATAAGGTCAGGTTTGTGTGCTGAAACACTCTTAATGTGTTCTCCAGGAAAGTATTCATCAACTTTGGCAATGGGTACTGTCCCTCAGTTGGAAATGAAGTATCTTAAATACATGAATCTGAAGGAACTCTTCTCCTTTGCATAATGTGTTACATACCACTCTATTCTCAGGCTTTACTTGAGAAACACATAAGGAATGGATAATTTTGTGTTATGTTAGCTATCGCAACAGCAAGATGCAAGGCATTCTTTACAAGAGGCAAAGTTATTTTCCAGAACTGATAACTGACTGCTGAGAAGTTTGCTTGTATTTATAAGTGAGATATATGAAATGTCTTATGGTACAGCTTCTGCAGTATTGATGAAGGCAGATACTGGCATGGGAGTGAGACTTGTAAGCTTGTTCTAAAAATCAGCTGCTTCCAGGAAAGGAACCCTGCATGGCATCATGTAAAGAATGAGATTTTAATTTTAAATAAAAAAACAAGTAGAATTTCAACTCATTTAACTGATGCTGTCTGGTTGTCACTGGAAGGCACAAAGCGAAGTATAGGTATTTTTTGCTCAGGCCTGTCATGAAACACTACTGTGTTTAAATCACTGTCATGAATAACAGTTTTGGTTTAGAAGCGGAAATAACTTCTAAACTCTTTGGTGTTCTGTGGTGTTTAATTAAATTATAGGAGCAGTGAAATGTAAATAGGCACTGAATTTAAAGCTTTATCTTTGATTTTTAATAGAAAATTCACTGCAATCATCTACTAGAGTTTGTGATTTGTGGATTACGAGGATTTTTATTAGATTGGAATTTTAGCTGGAAGCCTGTTTGGAGTATGCATTATTCTTAAAGTAGTGTTGCTTGCAAACTGCATATTGTCACAACTGACTTGCAGCATTTGCTGTAGGAAGTTTTTAGGTGGTGCTTTAACCCATAGCATGATATAGTTTTGTTGCAAGTTTCTGAACAGTCATAAGCCAGCGCAGTTTGTATAGATTACTTGCTGTAATCCTAATTCAGTATTTGTATTTTTTATAGCTTTCTTGTTAACCTTCTTTATCCACATTTGTTAAACAGTTTCATTCATGTACTCTGAAGAATTAAGCCACTTTTGCCATTTTATTTCATGGAGCAAATGAAAGGACAGCTGACTTACTATTCTGTACAGTTTACATCTTTTTCTGGGTATTAAAATATTATTTTTACTTTTGCAGCATCTCACTAAATTAGTAATTAAGTTTTCCTTTTTTTTTTAATCTGAATTCACGTTTGAATTAGACAATCTGTATGTGAGGGTTGAGGAAAGAATTGTTCAACTGGAAATGTAAACGTTTAAGATTTAACTTCTAATAAGTCTGGGTTTTTCCTTCCCTTTTCTAGCAGTCCTTTTCTGCAGTAAAGGCAAATACTTTTTAGTAGAATAAATTCTGATCTATAATGAAAATTTGCTGCATTTTTATGTAAAGATTTTTTTTTATATAAACATGAACAGCTTATTCAGGTAAAAGCAACAAAAAAGCTTGCTGATATTCTCTTCAACTCATTTAATGGAAAACAGTATTTTAAATAGGAATCACCTGGGAAGTAGGATATGTGCCTTGTATCTAATTCAGGATTGGATATGATGACTGTGTGCATTAGACACTTGCAAATACAGGTTGACCAAAGTTGCCTTGTGAAGAAACAACAAAATTTTAAAAATAAATTGGATTACAGACTTAGTGCAATGTGAATATTCATTTCTTGCAGAATTCATAGAACCAGCTTATGCAAATTTATCCTTACCCTATTACTTCTTATAAACCATCCACCTTCTAGTTTGTTTTTTTAGAAGTAAGCATAGTGAAAAAACTGCTGTCAGTTTTTGTAACTATGATGTATGCTCAGAGAATTATATTCAGCTTCATGAAGTAACATAATCAATTTTTATCTTCACTGGTGAATAGAAACATAAACTTACCTTTACAGAACCAAAAATACTGTTAATTTCAGTAGAGACTAAGGTAGTTGTTCATTCTTTGATTCTTACACAAATTCCACCTTCTCCCTCCCCCTCAGTTCCTAACAAGTTATTTTTTTCCAAACCAAGGCAGTTCAGCAGAAGGATCTGGGGAAATGGTTAAGCTTTCTTTACACATGCCTCATATCTTTCATAGAGCTCCTGCACTAATCTCTTACCAGCCTCCAAATTTCCTATTAGAGCCACTGTGTCTCTTCACACTTTATGGGCTGCTGTAGTGCCACAATAGCTGCCATGCTGTGGAGCCATGGTATGCGACCATGTGTTGTCCAACACATAAAGGCCTGTGGCAAAGTTAAATTTTGTGCTTAAACACAAAAATTCCTAGAATTATTCAAGGAAAGCCCCAAAACAGGCCGAAGTGGGGTACTCCTACTTCTCAGGGTTGGTGAAACTACAGTATAACTCACAATGGCTGAAGGAAGAAATTGTTTCTAGGTAAGAAAAGTGTGTATTTTTTGGTAAAAGTGGTTGTATTCCTTCAAAGATCTAATGGTTAGCTGAAAAGACAGTTTACATCTTTTCTAGAAAACTGAAACATAAGTTCTATAAATTGTGGCAGAAGTGCATCTAGAGCTGGTTGCAGTATGCAGTCCTGCCTTTGTTTTGGCTGCTGTATTGGTGTATGGTGCTGCCCAGATCCATTATTAAAATGACAGTGCATTTGCTTTGTTGTCCAAGTGTTGCAGTTTAACAGCAGCCAGTGACTAAGCACCACACAGCTGCTTGGGGATGGGGGAAGAGAGTTCAAAGAATAAAAGTGAGAAAACTTGTGGGTTGAGATAAAGACAGTGTAACAGGTAAAGTAAAAGCTGTGCACACAAAGCAAACCAAGGAATTCATTCACCCCTTCCTGATGGCAGGCCATCTCCTGGAGTAATGATTACTTGGGAGGAATCTCCACATATAGTGGTTACTTGAGAAGACAAATGCCATTACTTAAAAAACGGGTTTAGAGTTTCTTCTTCCCCCAGCTTTTAATTGCTGAGCGTGATGCCGTATGGTTTGGAATATCCCTTGGGTAAGCTATCCCAGCTGTGTCTTCTCTTTATGCACCCCCAGTCTACTCACTGGTGGGGTGGTGGGATGAGCAAAAGAGGCCCTGGCTGTGGGTAAGCGCTGGTCAACAGTAAGAGAAACATCTGTGAACTACTAACACCATTTCAAGCATAAATCTAAACTGCAGCCCTGTACCAGCTAATATGAAGAAAATTAACTTTATCCCAGCTAAAACCAGCGCACAAAGTAAAATTGACTTTTGCACACAAACTTCATTATAAAATAAAAGTAATTACAATGCTTGCAAGTTATGTGTGTGTTGGGGTTTTTTACAAACTACAGAAGGTGTCTGTGAATTGTTTTCAGAGTACATTAAAGCAGCTTAGTCTCAAGATATAGCTTTTAACAACCTGTTTAAAATGGAGCTTCTTCAAACAGGATGGCAAATGTTTGTATCTTGTATGTAAATTACAAGTCTTAAAGACCTTTTATTTTACTGACTGTAAGAAAAATTCAAATACCTATATGGAAAGTAGCAGTATTTCTGCATTTTTTTAATAGATTGTGTGAATTGTTGCTCTTCCTTCATATATGTATTTAGCTTTCTAAATAGTTAAGCTTAATGACTTTATTTTTGTCATAACTTCTGATCGTAGTTATTCCTTGTGGGGAAAAAAAACCAAAACAAACCCAACAGCTGTATCTCTATTCCTAGTATAATTACTCTGCATGAACAGTCTGTTGCCACATAACAGAAATTTCTTCTGGTTTCTCTTTGTGTCATCATTGGGGTTTCTGTTTGGTTTTGTTGTGGGAAGAAGAATAATTGACATCTGGTAAACATATATTAAAACATAAACTGTGATCTCTTTGAAGCAATTCCTTGCACTGAATTCACTCAAAGTATCAGTTTAGCTAAATATTCTACAGAATTATTTTGCTAATCCACACGTAACTCAGTATGAAGTAAATGGCAAATATTTTTGCCTGGAATTACTCTTTTCTTTTCTTTTTTTGTCGTACACAGTGTTCTAGTCATAGGTTATTTTCTGTACTTCTATTCTAAATACATTGGTAGGATGCATCCAGTTTTAATATTTGGTGCCTTTTAAATTTTCTTCATTACTCGATTTGGTGTTTCTGCTACGGAATTCCTATGCTAAAAACAAATAGTGGATTTAAGACAGTTATCTATACTATGTGGTATGTCATCTAGTGACTTGAATTATTTTAGTCCTGGCTCATATAAATACTGTCATTTTGACATACTGAATAGTATTTATTGTGTAGTATTTTAATGTGTTAGATACTTTCCTCTGTTCTTTATGAAGAATTTAAAACCTTGTTTGGGATCAGTTGTTGCTAGTTATGTTATCTCCAGTTGCTTTGAGGCTTTTTGGTTATCTGTAATTTTTTGTGTATGATTTCATTTTGAAGATTCACTGTATTCTGCTCCAGATGATTATAGATCGGGATTTCCTTCCCCTTCCAAATTGCTTGTATGAAATTGCTTGTATGCAATTGTTGAACTACTTTTTGTTTGAAAGCTATTTTTTCTTTTTGCAGCAAACAAGCGATGTTTAAGTAAATGTCTCTACAAATGCACTTTATGGGTAAATGGATTTATTTTTTTTTTTGCGCACAAATCTGTCGACACCTGTAGAAAAGATACTTCACAAAGCAATGGATTTGAATTTTGGATGTTAGAGTGAGGCTTCAGTCTTTCTTGAATCCTGTTTTAAATGAGTCTAAGTATTGTGGAGAAAGGGAGTGAATTTGTTGTCTGTCCCTGAATTTCTATTGTGCACATTTTTAAAAAGAAATGAAAGAATATTGTTTTGTTGAATTAAAATTGAGTAACATTGCATTACAAAAATATTCCACTGATTTGATCATACTGAAAACTGAGGAGTTATTTTTTTGCAGTGACATAAGAGTGTACATATTAGGGCAGAACTGGCTTGTACTTGTCATGTTCCATATTTAATAATCTTCCTCACAGGATCAAAGCTATTTTCATTCTTCTTTCTGGTGAACTTTCCTAGAGTGAAGACATGTCAGTAAAGTATAAGGAATGTCTAGAAGTGCTTGAAGTTACTGTGGGGTATGCATTATGATGAATGACTGTTGTAATTTGGAGGATCCTGAGAAATCACTGTACAGACTTAAACAGGAATTCCGCTGATAAATTGCAACTCTTTACAGTTTTCAGTAACGTAGAAAAAATGTTATCCCACATTCCAAACCTTGAAATACCAATGTTGTCCATTTTCTTCTGATATGGCTGGTGTAGAGGGGGACCTGTGTTTTACTTCCCTGAATTAAGTAATTGAGGGTTTGGTTTAGTCTCTTTAATTTTGTAAATTAACTTTCTGAGATACGAGCAGGCCATCTCTGCCAGGAGTTCTTTATAGTGAAATATTCCAGGTTCCTAACAGATACTGCAAATTTAATCTGAATATGAACTACAGACTAATGTGAACAGCATTAAATTTTACTGTAGTTCTAGTGTTTAGTCATTATTCATTAATTTGGAGAAGCTACATACCTCTGCTAACACTGCAAAATCCAACTTTTGCAGTTTAAGTATTAAACTTAATTAATTGAGAGACTTGTAATTCTGGTATTTAGAGTGGTCTGTGTATTTTTGTCCTACAATGTGTCAGACAAGCCTGATGTGTTCTGCTTGTTGGCATGAATTGTATGTAGTAACTGATTGAAATGTGATAGAAGTGAACAAAAGTCAAGTAACGAAAGCAATGTAGTTTCAGGAGGAGCACTTATATTTGGCATGTTGAATGAAATCCACTGGGTGTGTAGGCTATGTGTATGCATATGCTTAACTTCTGTGGGATGTCAAATGATTTGACATCTAGTTGAGAATGAAATTTTTTGTTATTCTCACTAGCATTCACAAATATGTTTGAATATATATCTTCTAGAATACAGATAATTTCCTGATATAAGAAGGCAGCTGCGTTTAGACGGTGCTATTTAATGTCTGAGCTGAAAACTTGCCTTGTAAAATCTGCTTTCTAGCTTTTTATGGTTCTAGAGCTCTGCTTACTTGCCTTGGTGAGTAATACAAGTGTTAGTTCTGTTCACACTGCAGAATCAACAGTACTCTGTGAGAGAGAACTAATTTTTTTCCGTTCGAGGAAGAGGGTATTACTTAAATTCTACATGCCATGCCAGTTTGTGTCTGGACAAACACATTAGTAGAATGATTTTAATGAAGAAGGCATCAAAAAGAGTTTAATTTTGCCCTGAAGGTATTCAGATTCATAAGGAGTAGGAAGAGAAGTTCCTACTGTTCTACATATGTCTTTTAATTTTATCATATATAAGGTGTAGCACTTTGTTGTTTTGTTTTCTTTAGATGGAACTCACTTTATACAAAAATTGGTAGTGGCATATAGCATCATCTAGAGTAGTTCTGAAAATGCAAAGCACATTGTTTTTAATGATACATTGGAACAGTAGCTTAAAGTTGTCAGTTGTAAACTGGTTTGGCTTCTTTTGGGCTTTATTAGGATGAATTATATGCTTGATTATGATAAACCAATATTATTTTAAGTGCTTAATTCGAAGGATATTTCTGTTATTGCAGACTACAATAGGCCTTATCAGCTTCAAGCTGGTGAGTTTTCACTGTGTGATCTAATTCACAGCTCTGAAGATTTGAAACCAATGGCAGATTTGTCTATCTTCTCATGTTTAAACAGATGGAAGTGAGAACAGCAAATGCACCGGTAGTGTGTTTTATGCTTCTGTGAAATGATAAATTCATACTATTCTCAATATTTATTTTGAAAGTACAGTGTTTCTATTGTTTTTTTTTTTTTAAGACATAAATGTACTATTATTCTTTCAGGAACAAACTGTTCTTTGTCCATTTGACAGGGTTTGCTTAGGTTTTTAAGCCTTGCTTAGCTGTCTTGTAACATTGCTAATTAGGGCAAAAGAAAGTTTTTTGATGTATAGAATCATAGAATAGATATGTGTCACTGGGAGTGGAGGTAGCCAAGGTTTTTGTTACATTAACTGTTTTTCTTAATTCTGTTAGAAACTTATACTTATTTTGAGAAGGGTAACCAAGGCCACAGTGGGTGAAGCTTTGAGCAACCTGGTCTATTGGAAGGTGTCCCTGCTCATGGCAGCTGGGTGCAACTAGATCATCTTTAAGGTTCCTTCTAACCCAAACCATTCCATGATAACAACTGTAATGAGAAAAAACTTACTAAGCCTCCTTTTTGTAGTTTTTTCCTATGCATTACTATATTTTAAAACATGTTTAAAGTCTTTATTATCTGTGGTTTCCATGGCATTTTTGTGTGTATTCGCGGATAAAATGTGAGTGGGTGTATCAGGATTGCAGATTCTTTTGTCAGATAGCTGTTTCTGGTTTTGAAGAAAAGCTTAATTTTTATGTTAATTGTCAAGTGTACATTTTAAAGTCTTGAAATTGCATATTCAAGTACAGAATTATCTCATTAGATATACCAGTAGTAATTTGAGAATTAAAATCTAAAGTAATGTTAGGCATTACTACCAAAGAAATCTGAGATTTTTTGCAGATATCGACTAAGCCTTTTTTTATAATTGCAGCTTGTTAATGGAGGACAAGTTCAGTGACCATACAAATTTGTATCTTGTCTTACTTGCTTTCAAAAGTCCAATACATGAAGAAAAATTAAAAATCCTCATGTTAAGCTGCAATTTCATCTAGAAAGATGTTTTTGAAATAGAATAGTACAGAAAGATACAAATCTCTTCTTGGAAAGACAGTAGATCAATTAATACTCTTGTTAAATTCACTGAGTGAGTATAAAACTGCTAAGTGAGGAACTCGTACATATTTTTTTCCCCTTCTTTGGCTACTGACTTGGGTAATGAAGTGTAGATGTGGCTGTTACATGCCATTTGGAAGGGAGCCAGAACAGAGATGTTTGTACATGTGCAGATGTTGGCAGGATTCCCTGCAGTCCTGTTGTCAGGAGATCTTTTTATTGCCACAGAGTTATAAATACCTGTGTTACAGTAGGGCATGCAGATATTTTACTAGTTTCCCCTAGTTTTGGGGATGTTCACTTCTTAATAAACTAAACTGCTCTGAGGATTTCTTATGTGCAGTGAAATTCAGTGTACTGAATGCAGGAAGTTAATAGATGTGTTTTGACAATCAGTGTACCATTGTGACTAATGCTGTACTTTCAACATCAGTTTAATCCATTACATAGATCCGTGGTGCTGCACCTGGATATTCAGGCCTTGTCCTTTCCTTTTGTCAGTACTAGCATGATTTGGTGATGTGATGAGCTGGTTCAGGCTGCTGATTGAACCAAACACTGGCCCAGCAAGTATCAGCTGTACTGCATTCCTAATCATATGCAGGGGATTAAAATGAGTGTGCTGGATGGTCTGGGAGGGATGAACACCTTTGCTTCCAATTTTAGCATGGCATTTGCCAGGTTCAACTGTTTGTGCTTGAATTTTTATTTGGGAAGGGAAGCAAAAGCATAAGCAGAGAAGGACTGGAATATAAGAAAGGAGAGGATTGAAAAAGAAAAGGAGCGGAGTGGTCAGAATCATACTTACATAAAAATACTTAGGCATCATTGCCGTAGCAATTGAATTGACTATGTTGCATTAAATGCTGATAAAATGCAGCAGTACAAGAACATACGCGCAGTTGATGTTATCAGGTAAATTTTCTCTAATTTAAGATACAAATTTGGGTTTATAAGGTATGGATAAAGGAGTTTTACATGGGTACTGGGCAGATAGGTACATGCATTTTGACTTCCCCAATCCTAAGATGTATGGTTTTTTCCTGATACATACTGGTAGGCAGTATTTTGAATTTTCCCATATGCCACTGGGTCCTACTCACTGGAGTAGTTCTCAGGAGGTTATACCTCAGCACCAACTCATGCTTGCTTCATTTCTAGTGAAATAACATGTTCCTTTGTAAATAACTGATTTGATGAACAGCAGCCACTTGTGTATTGGTTTGTTTGGATCCAGAGCTGAATGCAGTAATGATAACTGTGCATGAAATCTCATTTTGGTGGTGTTTATTGATGCCACAGGTATGATTTTTCTCTATATTGGTCTGTTTGTAGAATAAGTAACTAACACTGAATTAGTGCACACTTCATTTGTTGGAAGATTATTTTGCTAACCACACAGTAAGTAAAAAAAAAAAAAACCCTGCCAACTTCTTAATGGTGGAATGTATCACTTGACTTGTCTTGAACTAGTGGATATTTGCCCATACTTACCACCTTCATAAATTGCTCCGAAGCCTATAGATAAAAATATCTCTATTGCATTGTAGATTTGGTTAGTGAGAGAGATTTAGTTCTGCTCAGTTACATGGTATCAGAGCTTGAAGGCATTGTACTAGTCCCAAAACTATCCAGTTATTGCTGTGTCATCTTCTGGATTTTTCATAACCAGATTCATCTATGTGGGTTGATCAGGTGATCAAAATACAGTAGAAGTCCAGTCATGTAGGTACCCAAAAAACTTTGAACCTCTTATGTTACTTTTATGGGTCTGATGTCCTTTTGACTGACTGAGAAAGGTTGAAAGTTTCTTGTTTGCAATGATAAACATAGTTATTTCCGTGAAAATTGTCTTCTACACATACCGTGTTAGAGGCTGGCTTAATGGTTTTTGCCACAAAGATGGCAAACCATGTCAACAGTGTATATCAATTATGAGTTTAATTTCTTCGCATGTACATGTAGACAGGATTTTCTGTGTAGAAGCTTTGAAGAGTCCTGGAAAATTCCATAGAGGATATATTAAGGCAGAATAGTCTGGAAAGGATGCTCAGTTTCCAGTAGAATCCAATTATCAAATAGTATTAATACATAAATGAGTATTTTTACATCTCAAAATTGCATTTAAAGTATTAAATAATTTTAGAACTGCAGATGACCAAATTGGAATGTTCTTAAGTGGTCTATGCAAGGACTGCTGGAAGCTAGGTATAAGTTAACCTGGTACTCAGCCTTCATTTTCCATATGGACTGAATTAAGGCCTCCATAGAATTTTATGAAATGCTTTAATTATATCAAACAAAAAGTGTTCTAGTGACTGTTAAGTCATGCCCGTTCAACAAAAGCCACTTAAACATTCTCATTCTGCAAATGAGAAAGCTCATCTTCTTGATGAGAATAGCTAGATAACAATGAACAGCATGTCCTAACATCATAAGCTGTGTAGTAAGAATGGAATCTGATCAACTGGGAAAAGTGGGAAGGGGGGGTGTTGGTGAGAAGGTGTCACTTTTTAAAGTTTTTCCTTTAGGTTTTTAAAAGAATTGGTTTTAATGAAAAGTATCAGATGCAATATTATCTTAGTGGGAACTATACTTACTTTAGTACAACAGAAGTATATAAAACACTAATAAACAAAGATACTTAATGGAATTGTGTATGTGTAAAAAAAAAAAAAAATACATGTAGTATATGGAAAGCTATATGCGGGTTGTATATTATTTCAGGTCATCCAGCTCTTCCCTTTTCATAATCCAACAGGGCCTGTTGCTCACATAAACATATTTTTGTGTTGTTTTTTCTTTCCCTTCAAAACTTAGACGTATAAGGACGTGTAATGTTGATGGATATTTACAGGTGTCTTTTCTAAATATTATTGATCTCCCTTTTAAATCTAAGCCATTTTGTATTAATGAAAATTTTAAAAAATCTTTTTATATACAGAGTTTTCCATCTGATGAGGGCTGGCCATTCGCAAAGTACTTAGGAGCATGTGGAAGAATGGTGGCTGTCAATTATGTTGGAGAAGAACTATGGAGTTACTTTAATGCACCATGGGAGAAACGAGTGGATCTGGCCTGGCAATTAATGGAAATAGCTGAGCAGCTAACAAATAATGACTTTGAATTTGCGCTCTACCTCCTTGATGTCAGCTTTGACAACTTTGCAGTTGGACCAAGAGATGGGAAAGTTATCATTGTGGATGCAGAAAACGTTCTGGTAGCAGACAAAAGGTTAATCAGACAGAGTAAGTGTCTTTTTTTTTTCTCCCTTCCCCTCTCTCCGTCTCTCTTCTCTCTTCTTTCTCTGTAAGCACAATATTCAAAGTGTGTGTAGCTTCTAAATACAAGTTTGGTTGGCTTTACAACTAGACTACTAATTAACAACTAATTAGCTTTCTTCTGCAATTAGACCACTAATTAACTTGACCAATTTGTCAATTTTACTAGTGTTGAGTTTACCTGAACTTGATTTCCATACACTTTTAACTTCTGTAATGCAGTTTTAAGTGGAGAGGTGGGAGTGGGAGGAGAGAGTTTGGACGTTGGATGAGTTTGCACAGGTGGATGAACAGGCAAGACAGTCAGCCAGCCCCTGTGTCGCTCTGCCTTCACTGAAAGAGTTTCCTTTTGTCTTTTCCGGATGTCTGTAAGGACAGAAGTCTTGGCATTCTATTTTCTGTGAATGATGAGACAGTCTTACCGCTCACTTTGCGTTAGTTACATAGTCTGCCTCTGTTTCAGTTGTTCAGATTGGTACTCTGTAATAATGGAACCGAAGGAATGGGTAATTTTAGTGCTGTTTTCAGGTGGGAGTAGTGAAAATTCATTCATCTTTCTGTCAACTGTAAAAGCTGAAAGCAGTGGCAGCAGGAGAGATGTTTGACAAAGTGGCATTACATAGGTTCATATTCCTTTATAAGGAAAACTTTGCAGACCTAAGGGCTAGAGACATTGAACATGAAGCCCTAGGTTCTGCAGAAATTCATAGGAATAGGGCAAGTGTTTTCAGTTTCCTTTGGATAAATGGTTTTATTTTTTTTTTTAATCTTTGCGAATAGACTTCATATGCTGTGCT
The DNA here is from genome assembly GCA_025447955.1 of Psilopsiagon aurifrons. Taxonomy (NCBI): domain Eukaryota; kingdom Metazoa; phylum Chordata; class Aves; order Psittaciformes; family Psittacidae; genus Psilopsiagon; species Psilopsiagon aurifrons. The sequence goes on from JAOEHY010009793.1 coordinate 14,754, forward strand.
GCTGAATTAACTTTAAAGACTGTATTTTCTATCCACATGTCTCTGTGAGGAAGTGTGTTGTATGGGGTTTTTTTGTTTGTTGGTTTGGTGTTTTGTTTTTTGGTTTGTTTGGGTTTTTTTAAAAATTAGATTTAATATACACTTTCAAGGAGCTTGGGTTGAAATTATCTGGGCCTACCAAGAAACCCTTTTCATGCATTAAATATCCAGTACATTTAGTTTAGCACTTAATGGGCCGTACAAGTAAACATTTTCTTCTTCTGTCTTCTTTCTCTGCCCTCTTAAAATTATATTACTGAACAGTTTGACTTCTGGAGCATGGTCTGAATTGCTCACTCACAAAGATGACCAAATGAACTCTGAAAAAGTTGGTGTACACTCCTCTGGCAGAAGCAAATGCTGAAAGTGTCATGCTTAATCTGTTGTCTGCAGTTCTCAGACTAATTAGGATCTAACTAGGATTTTGCTGCGTGATTTGTAATCTAACAATCAAGAACACTGGAAGCAAATGAGGACACAAGAAAGTTCTTCCTTTATATAAAGTTGACGTTTAGTGCTGATTTAATTAATATTCTGGAAAGTTTCATTAAACAATCTTAGTCTAGAGTGATTAATATGCCTGTTCAGATATTTGATTGGGTACATTTATCCAACTGCACTGTACAGTAATACCTAGTTGTACTCTGTGTGGATATCATATTTGAGTTTGCTGAACTCCTTTTTTCCCATTCTCTTTGTTGCTGGCTTTTTTTATCTTTTGAGTTTGCTGTTCATTGTACAAATTTTACATCCTGTTTTTACAGTTTTAGCAGTCATTCTTCAGTAGGTTTTTTTTCCTAGACAAGCTTGCAGTGCGCCATAAATAAGTAGACTAATAGCAGCTCAGAGACTACCAAACAAATTTTAATTTGTACATCCCGGTGCTAAAAAAGATCTTCAAAATGATGAGACTCCATGATAAGGACCTCTTCTCAAAGCTGGCAGTAATCTAGAAACTTAAGATGAAAGTTTTATGACAAAAAGTATTAAGAACTCAAATCTCACTCTTTGTAACCTTATCTTATTATTATTGTAGCAGATATTTTCTGTAAAACAGGGTTTAAGTTAAAGAATGCTTCATGATAAGGGCATTAGTTACATCTTCAGATTTTGATAACTTTGTATATATGAGGTAGGATTTAATATGTGCATAAGTGCCATTTGTTTTGACTTTTTTGGTCAAAGATTATATTTAATGTATCTGCTGGTTTATATGCACTTCTTAGTTACAACTGTGTCTAAAGTCAGAGATTGGCAGATCACGGCAATTACTTTGCAATGGCTGGTTTTGTTCTTTGATAGACCAGTTGTGAGTGTTCCCAGGGCAACTGGAGAAACCAGACCTATGTTACTCAAATAAATCATGTTGCTTGTTTGTTTTTCTCTTGACTTCAGCTGTGGATCATTCTCTTGTACTTGTTCCTGCTACTTTTTTTTCCTCTGGGTATGTGTGTGAATGTAGATTTCATGTGTTCAGTGTGCTGTTTTTTCTGCTTCCCTCTCTTTGCTATTTTACTTTTTTTTTTCCTTTCTCTTATTTTTGTATTTTCAGGGCTGTTTCAACAGAAGAGTGTATCAAACTGTCAGATGAAATCTTAGACTAGAACATTTAAGAGTTCATCTAAACAAAGTTGGTTTAAATTTAGATACAACCAGTTTGCTGTGTATTGAGTTTCTGATTGTACTCAAACACACGTATGCTCTTTGCTCTCTCACATTTTTATTTTTACTGTCTCCTTATACTTCACAGATAAACCTGAAAACTGGGATGTATGGTATGAAAGCAAATTTGATGACTGTGATAAAGAAGCTTGTTTGTCCTTTTCAAAAGAGATTCTTTGTGCTCGTGTCACTGTGGACCACAATTATTATGCTGTTTGTCAGAACCTTTTATCAAGACATGCCACGTGGCGTGGCACTTCTGGAGGACTACTTCATGACCCACCAGCTGAAATTGCCAAAGATGGCCGACTTGAGGCCTTGCTGGATGAGTGTGCCAACCCAAAGAAGCGATATGGTAGATTCCAAGCCGCAAAAGAACTGCGAGAATACCTTGCACAATTGAGTAACAATGTGAGGTAGTCCACAGTGAAATTTTTTTTGCAACACTGGCTAAAACACTATTGCAAAGACACATAGAAAATGAAGTTTTGAACTTGCGTATTAAAAAGAGAACATAAAAACCCCCTAGTTTATCAGTTTTATAAATACCATAAAGTAATAAATTTATGGTGTTGTAATGTTCCTTTGCAAACAGACAAGGTACTTAGTGAATTAAAACTTGAGCTACTATTGACTCCCCTAACTATTTAAAGGGAGTTGGTCATTAAAGACTGTGATAGCTTAATTGACAGCTTGTGTGTCAAAGGGTACTTTACGTAAAACTGCATTAGTGTCACAGTTTTGTGAAGCTGATGTTCTTACTTGGAAAGTCAAGTTAGACTCATGGCCTGTTTTAAAGGCCTTTTTCCTGACATCATTGTCTCATTTTTGTGTTTGTTTAAACACCTTGAAGTGGCATTTACATCCAGGTAAATCTAGCTGTCTGCATTCTTTCAGATTTAACAGGCTTTCATGTTAATGCTGTGCAGTACATTCCTACAGTGAGTGCAGGATTCCTATGTTTACTGTCTAATTTTAGGGGGGTTTACACTGTGTTTTACTATGCTTAGACATTGTGTATTTTTATTTTTTTTAAGATTGGCATAAACTCAAGTGTCATTTGAACTAACATTCATTTGATGTCTTTTGTAGTCCAGCCATTGGAAATATCACTTAATGTAATTATTGTACAAAACATTTACCCTTCATGCCAGTACATACACCACTGTTTAGCAGGAAATCATGGGGTGAGCAGACTCTTAACAGAAAGAATTTGAGAATTGGAAAGAGCCTACAATAAAAGGATCTGTATTAATTTAAAAGTCAGAATTAACTAGGCCAGTGTAGTTACACATAAACCAAAGAAAATGGTTTTGTTTATTAGTTCAGTGATCCTTGGTTATTCTTTGAAGAACTTTTGAAACTATGTACTTATGCTGGAAGAAAACCTTAATTTGAATAATAATGTCTAGAAAGTTTGAAGTTGGATTTGCATTATTCCCAATTCTGTTAAATTCAAGTGTAATGGAATTTACTGAATATTCATCTTTTGGTTTATGGACTAAATTGATGAAGCTGTATTCACTCTAGACACCTTTTCTTGAACTCAATTTGACTATTCCTAGTGCAGCCAAAGCTGACTTGTTGAGGTTTGAGTAAATAGGGATTTGTTCTCATACAATTACAGTTTTGATAAAACCTCAGTTAGTGCTTCCAAAACTCACTTCAAAGCTTGGTGGGGTTTTTTTGTGGGTTTTTTTTTTTTGGTTTTGGGTTTTTTTTTGTGGTTTTTTTTGTTTTTTCTTTTTTAAACAACTACTATAATGCTTCATTTTCCTGAAGTCTTAATCGTAAAAAGATACTCGTAAGAAATGTATGCATATTACTTCTTGTAACAGTAATGAAGGAAAGTAGTATATCTTAAATGTGTGTATAAAACAGTATTTTATACAAGCTAAAAAGAATCTGAGCAAGGTAGTATGTGCTGGTTTCAAGAGCGAAGCTAATATGCCTCTCACACTGCATCAAAAGACTGATGGAAACTGTTGCTTTACCAAATTACTGCAAAGTGCAAGGTGAGGAAAATGGCAAACTCACTGTATGGCCCTTCTTCAGAGCTCAATAAGTAGAGCTGTATAAAGATACAGAGTGCATTTTGATTTCTTAGTTGACTATCTTAAGGGCATTTTGGAATTCAAAATTCTCACTTTAAGTAACCTTTGCCTCTGTAGGCTTTATTTGCTTCCAATCCCTTGTTTTGTTTTCTGAAGTTAGATTGCCCAGTGCAGCTTCTAATTTTCATTTCTCCCCTCTCCTCACTTGAATATGGTTTCGCATGCTTCCTCTGGCACAAGCTGTCAGAGAAGGTTCATGTTATTTTTCAACATAAAATCCACTTATTTTAAGAAAATACACTAACCCTAAGACTAAGTAATCCTACTCTGCCATAAAAGCCTTGACTTATCACTAAAGTTCATTTATAAACACCACATTTCCCAATGAGCGAGTGGAGTATGATTGTTAAAGTTGTAAAAGAAACAAGCACTGCCAGTTCTGGATAGTATTCAAGGCTGTTCTGTAGCTGTCAGAATGTCCTGTCAGATTTGGTTTGGGGTTTAGTTGCCTCAGAAATAAGTTACTAAAGTTGGTTATAAAAGAAATTTGGAACTTTAAAAAACAAACAAAAAACACTACAGGGAAAACATTGTGGAGAGCAATAAATCTTGTTCTGTTTGTACCTGTCAGATATTTATTGTATAATAGCAATTTATATTTTTAGTCATTGCCCATTATTGATGAACACAGTGAAATATTTTTGAATGAGATGTTTGAGGTTTGTATGTGCATTACAATTGTCCTTTTGTACTGTAAGTTACTGTTTGATTGGAATATTTTATCAAAACTGTTTCCCTGTGCCTTTATATTACAAGAAAGTTGTTTCTGCAACTTCTAATGATACTAATAAAGAATACTTTAAGAACCTCATCTCAGCTGTTCATTTTCAGATGAGTCTTTTAAGATTGACTTACTTTAGGGTGCATTAAAATATACATAGAACTAGCTTTTGTAGTGTTCCAGAATGCGCCTATCATCAAAAGTGACAGATAGGAACTTTCTTTCCTCCTCCTCCTTTCTAGTAGACTGATCCAAAGCATGAATTATCTGTCAGGAATATTTTTGTTTTGGATATTATCATAAGTGGAACTCATTTTCTTGAAAATGACTTGATCAAGACATGTCTTTCTGTTATATTAACTGAAACTATTCTCAAACAACTTGGTATCTTCATTCTTTCTTGTTTGAAAAGCTTATTTTTCCTTGTATTTCTATTAATCTAAATTGTTGGTACCACTTTGTCTTCAGTCAATACTCTAGCAGTTAATGCAATATATAATGACTTTTGATGTTTCTCCTTTATTCTGGATTTTTTCAGTGAGCATTTGCATTTGAAACCAAGTCCTGCAGTTATACTAGAGCTGTACTATATAGTTATACTAGAGTTATACTATATTCTGACTTACTGAGCCTGTGTGAATAATAGAAATGTCTCAAAAACATTTGAATGTTTGGTTAAGATTTTTTTTTAGTTGCACTCCTGCTGTCTCAACTTACATTTCCAGGAACTGCAAACATACAGATTGAAACTAGTAAATTTTATAGTGTTCCTCAGATATCAAGAGCATTATGATCTTAAGATGAACTGGCATTACTAACCACCTTTCCTTTCAACAGTTTCCAGAGTATAGCATAGTCCGATCCTGGTTGCCTCGAACTTCAAGACATGGTGTAGCTGTTACTTTCTTACCAGGTACTTAATCCAGGTTGTGAGATACTCTGAGACACTTCAAATATGGTAAATTTTGTACGCTACTCTAATTTACCAGACTAAGTTAAATGCTGTTCTCTTTACATTTATTAGCGTGGAGGCCTTGGCTACCTTAAAAGGCACTAAAATGTTTTAATTCTGTACAGGCATACTAATGTTTTTGTGGAAACCAGCAGTGGTGCTTTCATGAATTCCTGTTTTTCCATAGGACCTGTCTGAATTCAGTACTAACTTCTAAGCTGTTTTGTTAGTTTTCTGAGTTCTTTGAAACCTGTGATTTGGAGATGAGGATAGATTGGATTGTCTGTAAAATCATAGAATAGTTAGGGTTGGAAAGGACCTTAAGATCATCTAGTTCCAACCCCCCTGCCATGGGCAGGGACA
>JAOEHY010009795.1:0-39251 GCA_025447955.1 Psilopsiagon aurifrons
AATTTTAATACTTGCAAATCATGCTCATCAAGGTAGGAACAAGTTCAGAATAAGCAAAACAAAAGCTCACACATTCAGAACTACTTTCTGGAACATGTTTAAGTGTGTTACTCACTTTCTCAACACATCATAGAGATCTATAGATAATTAAGTTTTCTGAAAAGCACTGAACTGAACCCTGGATGAAACTTATTTAACTACAATTACAATTAGTGTGAAATATGAAAATGGCACCAACCCTTTACAGTCTAGCACCTTGTAGACAGTTAGGTTCTCTGTTTTAGAAGAGGGTAGTTGTTTTTCCCTCTGCCTCTGATAAGCTATCAAACGAAGACAACCACTAATGCCCGTTCCGACACCTTGGTGATTCCGGCCTCGTAGAATCATTTTTCACTCACAACCAAGCCTATTACTCAACCTGTGAAAATTCTGTGGTTTGGACTCACGTTTCTGCACTATGAAAAGCAATAGTCTTCCCATAGGTTATGACAAGTATCTGCCCTTCTGGAACATACTCCATGCTGCTCACTGACATTGCAACATTTAGTGACTTCACTTCTGTCATGGTATTCCGGTCCCAAAGGCTTTGGAGGAAACAAAACAGGAAAAAAAAATTTCAGATCACTTCAGCAATGGCAAGACATGGATCAAAAACGCCACCTAACAATTCATTTGATTCCACAAGTAATTCAGATTTCAGTGGTGATTTGTTCTCACCTAAGCAAAGTTTTCAAATGTGCTTGCTTTAAAATACTTTTACTTTTTAAGCTTAATGCAACAATATTAAATGCTATGCATACCACTTAACTACTCTTCTTTTAGAGATTAAAAATCTTGTCATAAGTCTCCTGAGCAGTACAAGCTTTCTAGAAGCAAGGCTTGAAGATTCTGTTCTGCCTTTTTACCCCAAGGCAAAGGGGCACTAATACCAATTGATACAAAAAATAGAAATCAATTCAACACACTAAGATTTTCTATCTAGGGGTGCAAGAGCTATCTAAATAGAAAAGAAATGAAATTGCTCTGCTATGACAAGTTAAGAATGTTCATTCATTAGCTGACTGCCACATTTCTATTTCTACAGTCAGAGAAAAGCAAGTAAGACGAGTCTCTTGTCTGTCTTGAACTCTAGGAAACTGGAAAGAACTAGAATTGAAAAGGAGACCACAGGGATATTGTACCAGTCACTTCACACTCCCATCCTTCCTTCCACAAAGAAGAAAAGACCATTTTATTTCCCTCTCATTTGTGCCATAAATATAATGGTGAGTCAGCTAAGCATGAAGTGACACTGGTTATATCAGCCAGAAAGCTGAGGCACATCTTCCGTCTTTTCTGGAGAGCATAGTTTGAGGAACGGTCTTAGTTTATCTCCCCAGCAGCCAGTCTTGTCTAGGCTTCAGTGCATCTACCAACTGGGCATAAACTAAATTTATAAACCACTTCACCATGACTGGATTATCCATCCTATACAAACACTAAAGCCTACTCAACTTATCAACATAGCGGAGAAACAGGTCTATGTCTACCAGAAGTACACTGTTTCCAGACACCCTACCCAGTGTTTTACTCCAGTGCCTGGCTAGCCCATGCCTTGGGCATCTTTCAAGGCTGCACTGCAAGAAACAAGGGAGCAATACCTCAGCACAATGTGTATGCCCTAGACCTCATGTACAAATTCATCTTTATGATTATGAAAAGCAAATTTATTATACTAAGCATTTCTCAAAGACCACCTCTTCTTATCAGGAAGGACATGTTTATGGGGTAAATTAAAATTACTATAAGTTATGTTTCTAACAGCACAAAAAAAGAGCTGTATTAGGCGTGAAGCTATAATAATCTAGGATCAACCAACTTGGGTTACATATCTTTACCAAAAAACATAACTATCTTCTCACACATGACAGTAAATGTAAGTGAGCTTCTCAGAAAACTGAAAGTTACTTTTTCTTACCGAACAGTTTTATCATCAGCTGAAAGAATCTGTTTGTCATCACTGCTCCATAAAGCCTTTTTGATGCCAGAAGTATGTCCACTGACAACATCAGGCTCTTAAAATAAAGTTAAATATTTTAATACATGTAAGAAAATAATTTATTTCATGCAGCAGTTCTGGAGCTTTCTTAAGCGATATGGATTTCCATTTACTAGGAACTGTAAAATTACTTCAAGCACTTATGACTTTATTTGTAGATCTTATTCCAGGAACAGGGTAAGTGTAAACTCAGTATCTGATCACTTAAATTTAAAAAGCTTCACTAGTTTTACTAGTGAGGGTTCTCTAGCTTCATATCAATCATCAGTAGTTCAGAATGAAAATTAATTTAAACACAAATACGTAGAGTCTTTTTTCTTTAAAATAAATTTTAATTAGTCCTATTGTTAATGAGTGTGTTGAGCTAAAACATGCTGATCTTGAAATACACTATAAACTCTGATTCACTTGTAAAAATGTAAACTTAAAACATACAGATCATCTTACTACAGCAGAAGGATATAGATATTACATTTGTAAAACAATCCTCAACTGTCTCTTGTGATTCATAACAGAAAATAGCTCATGATTTCAGAACTTTTACTTAACTCAAGAAAAACCCTGCAAGAATCTGTTCTAAAAAGCACTCACCTGCTTCTGGCTTGCTCAAGTCGTAGATACGCAACAGTTTATCTTGTCCACCTGTTAACAGATAATTGCTATCCTGAAACAGAAGTTATAAAGGGTCAACTCTATTTCGAATCACAATACCAGCCTTCATCCGTGAATCTTACAGTAACAATCTCTAACAGAATTCTTGCATTTAACCCTCAATGTTAAAAGCTAGGAGCAATACACTAGATTGTTTGCCCATTAAGATAAACACATAAAAAGTAGAAGAGCAACTAATACCAAAACATACTCCAGAGCTTACTTCCCTCGTGGATATGGTATGTAAGTTTTTCTTACCTGTGTAAAATCCACACTTTTGACAATGTGCTTGTGAGCCAATGTGATTAGTTCATCACCTGACACAGCATCCCACACTTTGCTGAACAGCAAGAGAAAACATTTATGTTTAGTAGTACGACGACAAATCAACCTATACAGTCAGCTGAGATAGTAAGCGATATTCCCTGACATCATAACATTTTATCACAAATCCTACATTCTTATAAGATATAACCCAGTTAGTCAATGAAAATACATGTTTTTACTACATCTTTTTTGTACTATCCCACAGTTTTCCTTTATCCTTTTCTTCAGGATAATGCAGATTAATTGGCACTTTAGTTTTAAGACAAAGACAGTTCTTCTTTCCAACTTTATTAATAGAGATTGCCCTCCACCAACAGAATTCAACTTGCCAAATAGTAATACATACTGCAAACAAACAAGAAAAAAAAATAAAGCAGTAATCCACTAGAATTTTCACAAGTTTTCCTCTAATAATCACAGAATCATAGAATGGTTTGGGTTGGAAGAGGCCTTAAAGATCACGTAGTTCCAACCCCCTCTTGCCATGGGCAGGGGCACCTTCCACTAGACCAGGTTACTCCAAGCCTCATCCAACCTGGCAATAATAAAAAGAAACCAACTGGTAGAAGCAAAGTAAAAATCCTCCTTTCAACTATGCTCTAACTACAGTGCCAGAGATTAATGCCGTATAGAAACGTTATCATAGCAAACTAGTATGGCAATTAAGTGTTTTTATCAAAGAGCACTATAGACTAAAATAAAATATAGATTTTAAACAGTTTATCACTTACGCTGTAAAATCTGCTGCTGCTGTAGCTGCTTTAGTGGCATCTGTGTTCAAAGTGGCACCCCAAACAGCACCTTTATGACCGAGAAATGTGCCAATCCAGTCTCCTGTGTCGCCCTGACGCAGCATGGGTTTACCATCTTGAGAAAAACAAAACCAATATTCAGGTGATGTGATAAAATAAGGAAGCTGTTAAACAAAAAGAGACTCCCTTGCACAAGTATAAAGTATGTGAAAATGCCACATACTTTATGAAACAATTCTTTGTAAGAGTTTATCTGAAGGGCTCAGATATGCAGTTGTACTTGCTTCACGACTCTAAAACTGTATATACATTAAAATACTACTCCAAATGAGATAAAAATTTTCCTCGGGATTGCATTAAGAGATGGGAGACAGAACGGAACGCTCTGTTCTGGTTTTATATTTTAGTTTTCTTCAGGCAGGGCAGATTTATTTTCTTACTTTGGAAGAGTATAACCAGACTAACAGTATGCAGAAGTAGGCCTTGTGTTTGTCAGCAGGTACATTTAAAGCACATAAAAAGATTACGTAAAACAGAAACAGAAAACCTTTCCTGTGATCACTTTTTTCTGGGAGGCTATCAAAAAGATGTTCACTCAAGATGTACAGCTGAACTAGATGCCCTTCAGAGCAGAAACGCCCTTTCAAACTTATGAATACGTACATAAGATTAACGTATATTTGTACGAAGGGGAAATGCTTTTCACAAAAGGATAAGCATTCTCATGGGAAACAAGGTGGACGCCTTCATCCTATGTCCAGCAAGGCAGCTGTCCTGGTTAAACAGAAGCTTATTGTAAAGCCTACAGCCCATGTGGGCAGTTTTGCAAATAAATCTTTTTGAGGCTTCCCACCAGTCACAGGTTGGTTCCAAACTAGGCGCATGAGAGCTTGGGCACACCAGAGGCTAACCCATACGAAAGCCAGCTGCGCGCTCCCCTTTTATTTCGGCACCACCATAAGCTAGTAGGACCCTACAAGCACTACTGTTTCACTGAACAAGCGGTGCACCAGGGAACAAGTATCTTCAGCGAACGTCGGCCTCTTGGTCCCCTCCTGCCCGCCCCTGCGACAACCCCTCCAAGGGAGGCGGTGCGCGGCCTACGAGCAGCGCGGCGAAGGCTCGGCCCTGCCCCCCGCTCCCCACACCCCCACCCTGGATGGGAGAGCACCCTCAAAACCAAAAGGGTCCCCAGTCCTCGCTTACCCTTGCAGGCGCTAATGAGGAAATAGCCGTAGGGGGTGATGCCGCTGAAGGCCAGGTCTACCACGGGCCGCGTGTGCCCGGAGCATGTCAGCGGGGTCTGCCTCATGGCCATGGCGGAGGTGGCGGGGGATGAGAGCAGGAGAAGCGGCGGCTCGCGTACGGGGCCTGCGCTGGGACACGAGTCCCCTCCGGCCGGGCAGGAAGCGGCAATAGCGGCGCCGAGGGAGGAAATGACGAGACGGAAACGATCCGGAGCGGAAACTGCGGCGGGCGGTGGGCGCGGAGCCGGGAGGGAGTTCGCAGGCGCAGGCGCACGGAGAAAGGGGAGGTGTGGGCTATGTGAGGCGGCGGTTGCTTTTGTGGCGGGCGCTTCGGTCTCGCACTTGCACCGCGGGGGTCTGTGCCCGCGCAGTCGAGTACTCAGGACAGGGCTCATTGCTCTTCATGCTGTGCCGGCTCTGAGCTCCTCGACTGCAGCTCCCAGCGCGCCCTAGCCTTGCACTTGGTTTTCGGTAGTCGGAGGTTTCATGTGAGGTGGTGCCTGTGCTGTTGCGGCCTATCTTGTGTCCTTCCCAGTTCCTTGTGTCCCGTGCTGCCCCTCTGCTCTTTTCAGGCTTCTAAAGCATGACCAAATCCTACCAAATGAAAGCACAGTTACTACTGTAGTTCTGTCCCTACTCGTGGCCCATTGCAGGATATGATGAGCCTTTGCAGCAAGGGGGTGGCAGGAAGGCAGGTAAAAGGGGATGTAGGGATCTGGGGGATGCATAGCAGTACCCATTGGGGTTTTATAAAGGCCAGGAGGATGGTAGTGCCTATACTTGCCCACAAAAGCATTTAAAGATGGCATCTGAACAGGGTCAGCAGCCTTAAAAATTGGGAAAGTGGTGTTTCTGTTCTTTCAACAGGCTAAAACATCAGAGTGATTTGTGGTTCCTTACCTCCTTTTGCTATTCCAAGTCTTACAGCTAGGAAAAGTATTTAAATCATTAATAGGTATTTCAAGTTTAAAACAGCTTCAGTCTTCCACAGCTGCTCTTTACAGGGTAGGTGCCACGTTTCAATTTCTGGCTTTCTAATATTTCATTTATGATCACAGAGTTCTCAAACTCCCAATGATTTTGTAATTTCATGACCCATTTCCCTGTATACTAATGCTGTAACTGACATTTCCAGTTCTGCCACATAGACCTTTTCCATGCCTTTCAGATTTTCTGGATTTTTTTTCCTAATAGATACCCGTCTCTCACCGTACTTGGGCATAGGCCTGTAGCTGAATTGATCCAACTCTCAGACTACAGATGATAATCAAGGGGAAATCAAATGCATCTCTGAAAGCTTTTAAATTATCATCAAAAGTCATATTGAAATAGAACTCCAAAACTTGGCATCCTCTTGGTCTGTTTGTGACTGAGGAATTTTCTGTATTTTATCCAATCCTTATGAATACTTCGAGAGCTTAATATATAACATTTTTACTCAGTAGAGTGGCTAAAACTTCAGAGTGCAGAAATCAAATGCAATTTTAATATACGTTATGTTACAGCAGTGTTCCCAGAGTGTCATGTTATATTAGTGTTCTAAATCTTACATGTATGTTCTGTATTTCATAGAATCATAGAATAGTTAGGGTTGTAAAGGACCTTAAGATCATCTAGTTCCAGCACCCCTGCAATGAGCAGGGACTCCTCCCACTAGAAGATGTTTCTCAAGGCTCTGTCCAACCTGGCCTTGAACACTGCCAGGGATGGAGCATTTACACTTCTTCGGGCAGCTCATTCCGTTGCCTCACCACCCTCACAGTAAAGAACTTCTTCCTTATACCTATCCTGAACTTCCCCTGCTTTAAGTTTAAACCCATTGCTCCTTGTCCTATTGCTACAGTCCCTGATGAGAAGTCCTTCTCCAGCATCCTTGTATTCCCCCTTCAGACACTGGAAGGCTGTCCTTGTCTTTTTTTACTTTCCTTCGTTCCTAACTGTATGTCTGTTTTGACTCTAGAGCCATTGCACACCAAAAAGTACATTCATGTGAGTGAGGCAGAAGCTAGGAGAAAGCATAGATGGTGATTCCTTATCAAAGGTTGTATTTGAAACAGGACTAACCAAAATATTTATTTCATTTGCATTTTTCAACACCTCATCTAAACATAGAATTATGGTTCCTAGTTAGAAATGTTGCTTGGGTTTACATAAAAAAAAAAAAATTGTTTTGGTAGCTGATGTTATAAACTCTTTGATTGGGGGAAAAAATAATAAAAAAAAAAATCTAAAGGTCAATAAAGAGAAAGGCTCAGTATAAAATTTTAAATACGTACTTAAAATTCAGTATTGAGGAAAGGAAAGGGAAGATTGTGTTTAGGGATGTTTGGTTTTAGTGATTTCATAGTTTTGTTTGATTTTGTCTTCTATTAAAGTGGAGGATGATTTTCTACCTGCACAAAACAACAATATGACATAGAATCATAGAACAGTTAGGGTTGCAAAGGACCTTAAGATCATCTAGTTCCAAACCCCCTGCCATGGGCAGGGACACCTCCCACTAAACCATGCCACCCAAGGCTCTGTCCAACATGGTCTTGAACACTGCCAGGGATGGAGCATTCACAACTTCCCTGGGCAACCCATTCCAGTACCTCACCACCCTTACAGTAAAGAACTTACATCCAATCCACTTTGGAAGACACAAAATCTATCACGGGCAGACAAAGGCAAAAATATTTCTGATTTGCCAGTAATTAGCTGAAAACCAGAAAAGAAAAATCATGGAAATGGGAAGGCTATAAAATCTAGACATAATAAAAATCCCACGAGGCCCAGCAAAACTGTCGGATAGTATTATGAATTGAGTTATTCATATGCTGCAGGAACATGACAGTTCTAGTAAGGAATGTGACGGACGTCACTAAAGCCAGATCCTTAAAAAGGGACTTTGATACCTACTGTTGGACCTAGGCAGACTTCAGGCATCCCGCTGCCAGCTGCTGTGTTTCATCATGAGGGAAATAACTGTACTGGGTAGAAACCTGTGCATTGATTGTTATCAGCTACCACTTACAAGAATTACAAACCTGCTGGTAGATGGACTTGGTACAAGAATGTGTATGATTATGCAAGCACTGATCCCGCACAGTGCCCATATGTGCTTCCAGCAGCAGGTGCTTGATTGATTCCCAGTTAGAGCCTGACACTTCCCCGCTGGCCCCAGCCACAGCCTCTCTGGCCTCATTTCCTGCCCGCTACCTCCCGTGCTCTGTACCAGACTGGTTTTTGCTTTTCGCACTGAAGGTGTTTCCAGTTCTGTGTACAGGAACAGTAAAGCTGCACAACTGGTCAATAAGTACTGGAGTTAGGCCCTTAGAATCTAGATTTAACAGTGGTACAGAAGGATATCACTTCTTAAATTACAGTTCTGCAAAGCAGGGAGGACCTTTATTATCTTTGGGAAATATGACTAAGGATATACAAAAATAATACTGAAAATAAAGCTACCTATTTTTTTTTTTTCTTATATCTTTAATACTAAGACAGGTGAGAACATAATAACTGAAAGTCTTCAAAGATTGTCCAAGGCCTGATTCAGACTATATCATGCCTAATTCGGTCAGCTAGTTTGTTTAGCAGCCATCTCGGACGTTTTTCCTGCTACATTCCAGCATACATTCTGCATCTCTAATCCAACACCAACTAGAAATTTCTAATGCAGCATTTTGTAAGCTGAGCACAAGCAGGGGAAATACTACCTTGAAGCATGTTTGCAGGTAGGAAAGGAAAAACACTTTGCCATGGGGCCACTGCAAGTGGAATGAGAAGCATGTTCAGGAGGAAGTATTTTAGACAGAAGCAAGAGCAAGGATGAGAAGGGAAGGGGGCAAATACACACAGGAGATGCTGAACTGATCCAGCATTGTCAGCTGGCAAAAGGAGATGCTAAACTGACCTGGCAAGCTCTTCCTCAGAAGCAGTATCCTGATGTGGTCATTTCTATGAGATCTGCTTCCTCTGCTTGTGTTCAGAGCTGTTGTTTTCCTCTGTTGGAGCCTGACAGCCTGTGGCCCTAGCTCCAGCTCCTCTAGCATTTCTCCTGCCATTGCCCTCCTTTTGGCTCTCTAGTAGCATCTCCATTTAACTATGTTTATTCCCCACAGTTTGAGAATGTTTGATTTAGGAATACACTAGTTCTGTGCCCTCAGGCTAGATTACTTTTAATACAGGGATTGTTTGAGAAGCTAGGTACTGTGAAACAGGCCTCCCTTGTAAGAAAGTCTGAGGAGGGTACAAGAAGAAAAGATGAAATAAGTAGTTAATTACAAGTGAAAGCCTACCTAGCAAGCTTAAGACAAAAATATGGAGTTAATACTGAGTTTTCTTGTTTTAGCCAAGGTCATTATGTATGTTTCCAAAAATGATGAAACGAAAATTAATGTCATTAAAAACTTTTTATTCAGAGCTTCACACTGGTCTATTTATTGTCCAAGTAACTGTCTTATAGTATTAAGTATTTGTCAGCCTCACCTTGTCAGGGAGTAATCAGGGCCTTGTAATTATACAGAGTAATTCACCCCATTACTGCACAGAATAACAAGTATGCCAATCATAGATTATGAAGCATCTGGGCAAGACTCTCTTTTACTTAACATTTATAATTCAGAGTGTCTGATTAAACAACATCTCTTCGCAGCCAGTGATTGAATTTTCTCAGAAATGTGGCTGATGATGAATAAAGCTATCCTAGTGAAAGGTCATGATTCTAGTGCTTTGATTAAAATTAATCATGCAGAGATTGAATTAAGTAGAGGGTGTTTAGTATACATATTTACATTTCCAAAGACTCCTTTCTTCTCATGTTATGTTAGATATCATAGCTGGAAATACATTCTTTTGCCACTGAGTGGAGCTCTTTACATATTTATTAGTACATTAACGCTCTAGCTGAGAGCTTTTATTCTGAGGTGACTTACTGATAGTTATTTCAGCTTGTACCTGCCAGCTTTGTGGACGTAGTGCTCAAGAAGTTTCTAGATGCTTAATTCTCTAAAATGAGTTGGCTAAATAAGTAAATGGGAAAGGAAAAGAGACAGCAGAAGGGCAACCCCTTTGTTAGCAGACTTTGAATACAACTTATTTTGATGTATTGAGAAACATTCAGTGTAATCTGTAGGCACATTGATGCTCTCTACCTCTGTTAAGTTTTTCTTTGGAGAAATGTCCCCTACTAATTTGCACAAATAATTGGGGGGGAGGGGGGAAGATAAAGGAATATCTGTTTGCTGAAGAATGTGTTACAGATGCTGGGTGCAGATATGTGAGATCTGTGTTAAGTATGTTGCTGTGTTTTCACCAGGGGACTAATTATGACTGAGTGTCAGCCTTGAGCAGTCGGTTATTGAATGACAAGATAAAAGGCAGAAGTAATCATTCACAAATAGTAGAACAGTGTGCTGTAAGCCAATAAATTCTTCCTAGATCAGCCTTTCACAACAAGTGACCATATGTTTTTCTAGTTTTGTGCAATTTCTTGTAGGATAGAACTAGCGAATGTGAGTGCTAAACCACAGATTCTTATGTTGGGTGTGCATGGTAATGTTTTTTGTGTGTGTGTAAATGAGGCCAAGGGGATTAGACAGGGAAATGGTCTGTAGAGGAGTAGGGAGGAGTTTGAAGAAGAGTTTGAAACAGCAGCAAGGGAAGTGGTTTAGAAGGAGAAACATGACACAGGGAAGCTGGATAGGAGGGGAAATAGGAGACTTGGAGTGTGCCTCATAGTGGGATTTTACCTTTTTTCCTTTCTCTTCAGGTGAGGTCAAATATAATGCCACTTCTTTAATCACCATGTTAGCGCTAGCATCTCAAAAGGATTTACTCTTCTGAGAAAAATACTGCTCCTAACAGTGCATCCAAGTTAGATCATCAGGAGCCTTTCCACCTATCTGGAGGGCAAAGATCTGGCACATGCAGAGTATGCACCACCCATACAGTGATGAAACCAATAAGGAACATTAAAAAATATCTTATCTTTGCTATAATAGGTTCTCTGTTCCTCAGTCTTCAAGTCCCATTCTGTCTTTTGAAAGGGAAAAGTTGGTAATGCTGGCCAGATAGGAAACTGATGAAGAAAAGAACGGGTGAACCCAAAGTAGCCCGTGTTTTCACTGAAAAGCTGAGCCACTGCGAAACCAAATGGACAACAGGTAAAAAAATTGTTAAAAACAAATCCAAGAAATGCTTCCTGGGTTTCTACCCAAGTGTACTCAGAATATACTGTTACTAAAGTTAACCCGCGGAAGATAAAGGAATGTAAATATATACATAATCAGGGTTTATGCTGAAAGATGTAAAGACATAGTTGGAAAAGCTCAGACAGAGTCAATATAGGGAACTCAGCTAGGGAGGAAAATGCAGTGTGTATGTGTTCCCAAGTCCTGTGTGAGGACTGTGCTCAGTCAATCCATTTAACAGTACAAAACGTTGCAGTAAACTAATGCATATGATAGGCTTGGTGAGACAGGAGATCTTGCAGTGTTGATAGGAGAGACAGAAAGGGAAAATGGAGAGAAAGAGAGATGATACACAAGTCTTTTCCTGTGCTTGGAGTTCTTGTAACTGAGGCAAAGTGAAAGGGAGAAGTTACGGGTATTATCAGTGCTAAGTTCTGTCTGAAATAAATTCAGCAAAAGCAAGTGCAAAATCCTGCATTTGGGTACTGCATTCATTCAGGCATCAGAAAATAAGACAAAGGTAGAGAGCCTTATAGTTACGTTTAACTGACTATGAAAGGATGTAAAGAAGACAGATGTAGGCTATTCTCAAAGGAGCACAGTGTAAGCCTCTCTTCACCGGGCAACATATTTGCTGGTTTCTCAGAGAATGTTGTGCTTGCAGAGAACTAGAATGCAGCAATGTGGTTCTGCTGCTACTTGTACAATAAATTAGATTTTTAAAAGTAGATTTTTTTTTTTTTTTAAGGAGAATACTATTTTGTAAACTCTTTTTCCCTTTTTGGACACACAAGAAAACAAGGTGAACTTGAAAATAGAGGATAGCATGAAAAAGATAAGAGACTGCTGATACGTGACATGTATTTGTGTTATTAAGGAAAAACTACTAGATAAAATGTCTTTGCATAGATAGCAGCTCATGGTTGTTTTTTTTATTTCTGCCATAAGGGTGTAACCCCTCCAACTTTTGAACAGATATTATTGCTCTTCTGAGATTTGAGAATATGTTCCATTTTAAAACAACTTTAAGCTACGTTTGTCTCTGGATTGAATCCACCAATGTCATCTGTATTAGATCATGGATTAATTTGGCTCATGGTATTATGCTTGGAGTGACTACAAATGAGGGCTTTTGGTCTTTTGCCAGGATAACATTTTGAAATAAATAAATAGCACTGATGACAGAAGACAGTGACCATGCTTCTATAAGTATGAGACATGACAGGGAGGTTTGCAAAGGGTTCCATTTTGCTGAGAATTTGGGGAACAAAGATTATTGTCCCGAGATGCATAGCAACTATTTAACTCCAAGGAACTGAAAATCTGTAACAATGGAGTAAAAAGGACAGAAAGTACCATCATTACTCTTGAGTAGAACTTTGTTCATGAGGCTTATACAAATATTTGGAAATTCATTAGTGCAATGAAGATACTTGCCAGTTGGGTGTCTATGAGGCTTGCACGTTTGGTGCTGCACATCATATGTATGTTTGGTGCCGCACATCATATGTATGTTTGGTGCCATGCAAAATTCAGTCCTCCTATCCCAAGAAGCGTAATTATTGTTTCTTTTTTTGTTTGTTTTTTTGATGGTGACACATCACATAGTGATGTCCAAGCTAGTCTGTGTCAGTAGGGGATCACTACAGGATGCTAAAACCGGGAATCTTGTTTACATGTGAATGTTAGTGTGACCCAGGTTTTGTATAGCAGCTAATGTGGATGTATGAATAGCTGAACATGAAAGAGCAGTTTAGATTTTTTAGAAGTCACTGGCTGTCAGACTGGATAAAAATAGAAGAAAAAATAATCTTTACACACCCATACCACTTGATTGCAGATGAAACTATCATCTTTTCTTATAGTTACAGGTTTGTTAGCTGATTGAGTGTGAGCCAGCAAGAAATCACAAGTTCTCAAGATAGTCAGATCCCTTAAGGCCCATCAAGAGCCTTTGAAGTTTAACAACAAAGCCTGAGTCTAAGGGTGTAAGTATAGGACCATGTAAGGAAAAGTCATTAAGTAGTTAATCTTAGGCCTTATCTGGAAAGTGCTCTATTTCTATGGAAACTGAGTACTTGGCTCTGAATGCCAGAACATATAATACGAACTCATTGTAAGCCTATTGGAGCAAACAGAAGTATCCAGTTATGTGTCAGCATTCTCTAGTTGTTCTACTTGTCCTTTCCCCTCGCTGATTTTATGCGTAATCCTTTACCTCAGTTTTTGACCTTGTCTTTCACATTTTTGTGGGGACAGTAAATCCAAAGGAAGGAGTGAATACAGGCATCTCAGAGACATTCCCTGAGATACTTGGGGCACCCTTGGTTTGCTAAAGTACACAGACCTGTGTTGGAATGCTATCAAATGCAGGCTTTTAGGAAGGAATTTGTCTGGCAGACAAAAAAGTTACTTCACAGAAGCAGTTATCCCTCTACAGTTCCTATACATCCCTTGAACATTGTGGTCACCTAAGGGTTAACAGTTGCATACAGATTATAGATAAAATCCCATCTCATACTAGCTGTTTGGCTCATCTATTTATATGAATGATAAAACAACACTAAAAATAATTGTGACTCTAGTATTATAACCAATAATATGCATCTAATATCTCATCTATTCAAGGCACTGAACAAATAACCATATGTGAAGTAAGGAATTGAATTGTCCTCCTGTCTTCAGTGAAAATTTTAATTTAAAAAAACTCAAGCCCACAGTATCAGAATTGATACGCTAGTGGTTTGTACAGAGTTCTTAAAAACTAAATGCATTCTTCATCCCTCCTAAGCTTCAACAAAACACTGCAAAACTGACAGATGAAGGAAATTAATGGCCGTGCAATTGAAGACAAGTAAGCAGAATTTGGAAACTGCTAACTGTTAGCCTGTGCGGATGATATGAATAAATTAATTTCTCATGTTACTTTGTAGTGTATCAGCCAAACAGACAAAAAACAATCCATTAAAAAATCTGCCCAGCACCTGGGAATGGGCTGTTACTGCAGTTGTCAAGAGCTACAGAGATTTCCATCTGTAACTCATTAGTCAAATCTGTGCCAACTTGAAAGACCAAAACCTGCTATCAGTTAGCTTATCATCTTAAAAAATGTCAGAAGTATCAGAAAGCCCTCTCAATGACAGCATCACTTGAGAGGCCAAAGGCAGTTTAATCCTATCACCTGAACAACTTTCCTTCTTGTGAGAGTTATTCTACATATTCCACTAAGCAACTGTCAGATCACCATCTTATCTTCTCAGATCACCAGAGCTTACAGCCACTGCTGACTGTAGGTGAGTGTGAATTGGTTGCCTGGAAGTGAAATATTTTGTTCACTGTGGTAACTGAAGTAATACCTACCCTGCTGAAGCCCTTCCTGCTGTTGCCTTGTGGCTCCTAACCAGGTTTTGATACCTGTCTTTGCTTTTTCTGTTGCCTGTCTCTTTTGCCTCTTGCCAGCTCCCCCATTAAAGCCACAGCTAGTTTGCTGGATGTTCTTATCCTTATTTCTTTACAGATGTTTTGCCGACTAAATTTATGTGTTCCCTTACCCATTTTCCACCACAGAACTCGATGACAGTGCAGAACACTCCAGATGAAAGCTGGTTTTGTGATACTCTCTGCAAGCTTTCAGTTCACTGCATATGTATCTCTTGGTCTCAGGAGTGCCAGTGCTAGTTTGATACCATTTGCAAAAGTCACGTCTCAGGAGTGCCAGTGCTAGTTTAATTCCATTTGCAAAAGTTAAAATTGAAGTATTTGAAGGGATGTGAGTGGGAACATAGCTATTAGATGTTTGTTCAGAGATATAATATGAATGAGTAGATAAAAACAAACATAATGCTTTCATATGATCTGATCTGACTGCAAGTACTATGGAAAACAGTGTTAGGAAGCACAAAGGTCTCAGGAATAAAACCTGTATTAATTCTTTTACTGAGATTCTTTATACTTACAGGGGAAAAAACAATGCTATGTTTTTATCTCTATAGATGTTACTAAAAATAGCTCAAATTCCACATCCAGATACCACATGACTTGGCATTAAGCTTGTAGTTACAAATTTTTTTGCAAGTAGGACCCTACTTGTATATTGCCTTAAACCAAAAGCCAAACTGCTAACTCTAGACTTTTAAGTCTATATATGGATTGTTTCTTCACAAAACAAGTTAAATAAGTCTAAAATTACTTTTAAAATACTTTCCAGAGACCTAAATTTAGCTTTTAAAAGCCGTCTTCTTTAGAAGATGTAGGTAGAATACTTTCACTTGGAGATCTGAGTTCATTGAACTCTCCCAAAGGCCAAACACATGCATAAGCCAAAATAACTCATGAAACAACAGTTCACACAAACTCCTGAGAACCGAGTCAGCTGACTCTGGCAGAGCACAAATGTTTTTAAACTCATTTCAGCTTCCTTCATGAAGATAATCCAAGCAGTACCAACTTGCTCATTGCACAAGTATCTTTTCTGCTTCTCCCAGGACAAAATGATAACATAGGAGTCAAAGGCTTGCAGTGTCACAGAGTCACAGCCTAGATTTTTTGTACTGTAGCAACAGATCTGCAGAAGAGCAAATATTTGTTTTATAATATGGAAAACGATGTTGGAAAATAACAAAAATTGTGATCTTTTTTAACTAGACATAGTATTTTAGAGAAGATTGGAATGCCCTGTCTCTAATGGACAGTAATCCATTTAATATACTTCTTTTATTTATTCTGTTTTAGTAATCAGCTGCTGCTTCTGAGGGGATAATCAAATTAATTTTTATTCACACACACACAATGTAATGTATTGTGACCAATTTACTTTTTTAGACAAGCTAAAAAAGGAGAAACACACAAGAGCACCCTTGTTTGAATAAATACTGGGCTGTCTGTATGGAATAACAATTATATGCTGAAGCTAGAACAGATGTATGGGTGTGAATCACTTAAGGGTAGGTTGGGGAATTATAATCATCCAAACAGACCTGGGAATCCATCAGCAGTGGAAATTTTTCTGTGGCAAACAGCAGACTTTTCTGCCTATTATGAGGCAAGATGGGGAAAATGATTTTCAGCCCCTGTTTTGCTGCAAGTGTAATGTGGAAGTTCCCAAAGCATATGACATGCATTTGTACATACAATGGCATGTCTTCATTGACATTTGCGATGTTCCTTTGATACTTCCATATACAGAGTAGTCTCAAAGCACTGTGTAAACCAAATGCCATTTGCCTACTTCCCTTCATAATTTCTGCTTTATCATTCAAAAAATTCAGTAAGGTAATTCAGTGTCTTTCCTGGTGGGGTGTTTATTACCCACTTACTCTGTTACTTACAAAATAGCTTTATGTGAACCATCAACACAGGCACACTCCCAAAGAGGCATAAACCAGGAAGAGTCATGGTGCAAATTTAGTCTCCTATCAAGTCCTTTCTTCTCTCCTTTTAGTTTTGCATTTCACCTGGTGTCATGTATTTTGCATTAAAATGTTGGAAATGAACAAAAGCATTTGTAAGCTAGGGGTTTTAAAGCACTCTCCAAAAACCTGCCAGAACACTTTCCATCAGCTTCAAGTAGTAAGCCAATGGGCTTGTTATCTTCATTCTTTGTTGTCAACCTAAGATACACCATGGCATAAGAGGGCAGAGAAGAATGGGCAGTTAGTAGTGATGACACAATGTTGCATTTGATGTTTAGGCATCTATTTATTTAGTGAGTCAGCCTGTTTTTTTGTCCACCTCCCCAAGATACCTGCTAATGAAGAAAAGTTATTTTAGCTAGGTGCTTTGTGTTCAGTCTCAGCTGAGAGTTAAAGAGATGAAAGTAGAGGAACAGAACCAACATCACTGCTAGGGCAGTGCTGGAATACTGAGTCTTGCAGTTGCTGCTTTTGCTGTTCTCATACCTGCTCCGAGTGACAGTAATGTTTGTCATTACATCACAAATTATTTAATCTACCAGTGCTAAAGGGCTTATATTTTGTTATAATTTGCTCAGAATTGAAGGAAGTTCTCCACCATTATGCCCTTTACAGAAATTCCATATGCATTTGCCGCTTCCTGAAAGAAATGTAGCTGGGCCTGGCAGTTAAGTGTTTTCTAGCCCCTGAATTAAAATAATACAAAATAATTTCAATAATTTATGATATTGCAGATTTTTAAACAATTGCAGATTTTTAAATGCAAGTACTTTCAAAAAAGCTTGATATGGTTATGTAGCCAGTGACCAATAAAAAAAAATCAAGCATTTCTATTTCTGGTGATAACTGAAATGCTTCTAAACTTGGTTCCAGTCAAGCCAGTATTGCCTGGCATGTCTTCTGACTGATGAAGAAGCATATATTTAGTAATAAAAATTATGAACTTCCTTTGGAGAAATAAGAACACCATGGATTTCATGAAAGCAATAGGAGCATCAGGATAACAATGGATTCTTGAAGCTTCCCCGTTTATCACAATATTTAATCCCCCTAATTTTAGACAATATAAATAGTAAGGCTTGAAGATGTTCCTACTGCTGGATTAACTGATATTAGCAAGATGCTGAAAGGCTAGCGACGATGCAAAGAAATGGCAAGACGTTCTTGTGGCACTGGATAGAAACTGGATGTGAATATTCAGTCATTTGATGGCATTTTGATGGCATGTCTGACCATTGGTGCAGATAACCTGCTTACATCATAAAGTGGAACAGGAAGAATCTGTGATTTGTCTACTCAGTACTACATGGGAGCCAGTCATTCCCTATCAAAAGCATTGTGAAGTCAGTAAAGAGCAAGAAGTCCTTTTCTGCCAAGTTTTTCTGGACAGAAATCCTGCTTTAGTAGATATATGATACCACTCGGGAAAGTGGAATTATATCAACCATACATCAGGTATAATTGTTTGAATATACAGTTTTCCACAGAAATTCAGCATCAAAAATTTTTCAGTATTTAATGCTTGAGTGAGAAGCCCGTTATACTCAGGTTAATGGTGTGCCATGCCAGAATAACAGTAGCTGCCTCCCAGGGCTGGCCAGTAGTGTTAGAATATTTCTTTCTTCCATCCATATGTTAAAGTGATCAAAAGCATCAGCCTGTTCATTAGCTCATAGGCAGCATGGCAAAAAAGCATCCCTAAACTTGATCCTATTTCCCTGTATCTTGTCAGAAGAGATGCTGACTACAGTAGTCCATCAATTGCAGAGGTTGATCAAAGTAAAGACAACACTGGGTTTTCTACTGCTTGAAGAATGTAGCTGTTTAGTTTTCAGGGGGATTAAGAGCTGAAGCTATTCTATATCATTCCTCTGCACTGATCTTTTTAGCTCCAGGTCTACTCTGCCAATTTGAGGGTCAGGCCCTAATCTTCAAAGCCATCACCAAGTTTTAAACTATTTATGTTGTCAGGGCATTGCTGTCTGCACTACAGATACAGACCTGCATCCTTCTCGGAAAAGCAGCTCAGAGAGTCCAGGACAAAGTACACTAAGGCTGAAGACAGTTTTGGCAGAGTGTTTTCACGACTGGGTAACCTCCTCAAGGAGGTCACGCACTCAGCATTCCTGAACCATAAAACCGCTCCTCATATCCTTTCTAAAGTTGCCTTTCTTCCCTGTTGACTGTTCCCCTCATCTTTATGGTATAAAATAATTTCTTTTATATCAGAAACATGGAACTGTAATCTAAGATTACTGAGATTTGTTTGCAATCTATAATGAGCAAACCTGCAGTCATTGAAAAGCTCTCACAAAAAAATGTAAAAAAAAAAAAAAAAAGCTGCTCATTTTGTGATCCTTATGACAGACATCCTGGACTCCGACTTTGGAGTTTGCCATTTGGAAAGAGATGCTATTATGCTATGGATTTGAGCAATTTTAGATACATGTCTAGATCTTCCTTGTGAAAGACTTTTTTTCCACGAGAACTGAGTTGATTTAAACTACCAAGTAAATCTTTGCTAGCAGAAAAAGGTTTATGGTACATATTCAACTCCTTCAGAAACAGCCTCTTCTGCCTTTTCACGTATCCTGATGGAGATAATCCCCTGCAGCTGCTGATTCATGCTGAGATTGCTCAAGCAAGGATTTGATGCAAGATTTACATTTGCAATAGAGTGCTTACCATTGTGTGAAGGGACTCTTGCAGAAAACTCGATTTATCTTTCCTTTGTAAGCAATCATCTCTGTTCCAGCTGAGGAAATCGTGAGGCAATGCTAGGAGCCAGGTACCAGCTTGAAGATCACCTGATCTATACAGCAGCCTAGAATTTGCTCCATTTTTTTAGTGAGTAGGAGGAAAAAAGGGGCAGTGTTAAGCAAAAACAACTGATGGCCACCTCCACAACTCTTGTTGCATTTATTTTGCATTTATTTTGTAGTAGATCAGCAAGAGAACTCTGCCTGTTGATATTTTGATAATAGTTTTAGAGGGAAAGACTGCCTTTTATTTACAGTGATACCCACCCTCCTATTTGGCTAGCAACAGTGAAGTAACACTACTGATCATTGCAGCTTCATTTTCAAACTTCAAGCATTTCATGTTTTGACTTGATCCTTCACATCTTGAAGAAGCTCAAACTTCACTTGTAAGAATTACTAGGCCTCATAGAGAAAAACAAAATAAAATATGGATCCAAGAGCACCTCAAAGGCTCAAAGTTCCAGGTAAAATAAAAATATCTTTGTTTAATATTTCACAGCTAGAACGTACAATTTTCAATGTTTACAACTAGCCATTTTTCTGAAGATTCTGTTCTAGATACCAAAATTTTCTTTTTATAATTTGGATATAAAATGATCTACCCTCAGAGGCATTTCAAAGATTCCAGTTTTATGATTCATTTGTGAAGGGAGTTATTCTCAATCTTTCCCATGATCTTAGTGTCATGGGATTTTTATTCTCTGGGAGCCACGATGACACAAATAACATTAAGAACAACAAATGCATTCTCCATTTTGAATTAATGATAGGAAAGAAAATCATGGCTTCTGATAATTTCTTAGTGGGCAGCAGCTTTTGTTACTTGCCACCAGTACAAACTCATCTGTCATCAGTTGTGGAAGGCTGCATAGGCTCAACTAGATGTTAGCAGAAATGCAGGTTATTTTTACTGTTTTCTTGTGTTTTCTGTTTAATTTCTCAAATCATATACTCTCTATGCCTCATATAGCATCTGTAAAATGGGATTATTTAGGTTTTCTTCTATTTGACTGTAAACAGATTGTCACAGAGGGACAGATTCTGTCATCTTTGCTGTTGTAGCAGAACACATCACAAAGAAAAAATAATAGAAGTAAGACTGCATAATGAGCATTTATCAGAAGGGCGCCTAATTTTGAAACCTATAGATGTATTCATTTATCTGAATATAATCAATAAAGTTATTAGTGAAGTGCTAGAACTTTCAAAAGGTGTGGAGGTTTACCCAGTGTATAAATACAGGATAATGCAGGGCAGTTTGATTAGCATATGAGCTGGTCATCTCTTAACATTTTAATACATTTAGTAAGAGAAGTTGCTATCCCCTTTGACACGTTTCCATCACAACAGGCAAATGCTGTGTCCACTCTGTTTCTGCTTTGTGGTTAAATTAAGGATGTATGTTTTGCGGAACATACCATTCTAAACCACTATCATAAAATAAATACCATTGCAAAGAGCCACTAAGGCAATACCCATGTGCTGCAACACCTGTCCTCCTGTATCTCCTCCACCCTGGGCTCAGGTTGCTCAATCCAGCTGCTGTAAGATGTTCTGGTGAAGCGTGCTGCCTGTGCTGCAGCATCCCAGCATGCCGCAAGGTCACTTTGACCCTCCAGCTTCTTATTCTGCAACTGAAAATACTGCTTTTGTGTGCAAGGTTCTGTTTCAATGTCATCTCGTTGGAATTTGGTATCAAATGCTTCTGCTCGTTCCAGGTGGATAACACACTGTGTTTGGGAATGCCCAGCCAGTGCTACATTGGGTTAAGTTCTTACTGTGTCTCATGAATGGCTGTCCTGTGTTGAAATGGGAACACCTAGGATAATGTGGTGATATGTGTTGATTTTGGTAAAGCATGTTGGCAAAGAAGGTTACAAATCAGTAGTAGAATTTAACCCCCAAATTTGTCAGAGTGTGTACCTGAAATATAGACACTAGAGCAGAGAGGAATTTTTCACATGGTCTTTTAATTGATGTTTGGAGTGGGAATAAATATGTGAGAGATGAGTGATCTATGTCCTACAGTGGAATGGGGCAGAAAGTTGCTTTCTCTTTTATTCAGTTTTGGATGCAGTTCAATGATATTTGAAGGGCTTGAACTGTGCTGACCAGGGAGCAGTAGGGAGAGGCAGGGGCTCTACTGCACCATGCTGCACCCCGCTGCACCCCGCTGCAGCCCATGACAGTGATGTGCTCATGAGAAAGGGGCATTGGGGCATGGGGGACACGGCCCCACACATGCTGGCCCTGCAGAGCCTGACCTTCGGCTCCACCAGCACTGGATGTGAGGCACTGGATGTGGGGCAGCGGAGGGTCATGAGGCACCTGGGTCAGCCCTGCATCCCAGCTGAAGAAGGGCATATGCACGTGAAGGGCATATGTAGACGTGCATATCTTAGGTCCTCCAGCTTGAAGGAGTTAGTCTGGAGGCAAATTTGCCTTGTTTCATCGGGCATTTAGGTCAACTCCTGTCATGAGGATGAAGTAACAACACTGCTAGGTCCCGGAAACTGCCTTTCAGTGCTTGTTCAGAAATAGAGAGGTCACTTGAGCATCCAGGCCTATTGAGTCCAGGCCTCTGAAAGAGTTGCTTTGCTTTTCATTAAGTTTTTGATGTAGTTTAATGATATTTGTAAGGTGCCGCAAGGTATTATATGAGAACAAAACATTTTAGACTTCTAACAATTCAAGTTAAACTGTATGGTCTGAGTTATCTCTAGATAGGATTTGTGATTTTTTGTTTTTAGGAGACTGTTCTGGTTCACACTGAACATGCTCCAGGATAATAAATCTTTCTATAAAAACATGTAAAGATTCTAGTACTGTTAAGGATATATGTTTGCTCACTTTTTTCAAGGAGGGTCTGTTTCAAATCCATGAAAATGAAGAGGAAAAGACCAACTTTCTTATAGCATTGTTTTTGTTTCATTTTCAATTTCACAGAAATAGGACGCAAACCCGATATTGTCTCCTAAGAGCCTGTTTGCTTTGTTGCCAAGGTCAAGCTAACTTGGTTGCAAGCTAACTTCCTATTTTTCACATGGCTGTTCTGTGCTTCAGCTATTTCTCTGGTGTATTAAAACAAACAGGCTTTTGTCCAACGTCAAATGTTCATGTCTTATGTTTATTTCTCTGCCTCATTTTTAACCCTTGCAACTGTTTAAATGCTGGGAAGACGCCAATACCAACTTCCTTAAGCTGCTGCCTAACTGCTGTACTCAAGAGCTGAAGGTCTGTCTGGGAACACAGGGGTTAGGCTGTACTTAGTTGATAAGAAGGAACTGTTATGGATCTCAAAGTGGCCATTTCATCAAGGATGCATAAAGAGTCATTCCTCTGAACAGCCATGTGGTTCCAGAATTGGGTAGAAGGTGCTGGTGGTAGTTGTAGGAGAGTTCTGGGGTTTGTTTCTTTCTGGAACTACAGTGACTTGTCTGTCCTTTTGCAAACACAGCAGGTTTTTTCCCTGCCTTGTGTGTTGGACCCAAATACTGAATGCACATTAGGAGGTTTTCAAAATTAAATGAGAAATTGCAATGTACCAGACAACAGCAAAATGCAAAGGCTCTGAACTTACTAAGCCTTTACTGCTTCAGCTACTTCATCCTCAGTGCTGTGAGGGTTATAGTCTTGGCTGTAGTCTTGAGATAGCTAGGGTTTATATGTTCATATGCATGAGAAACTGATCTAGGAAGCAATACCTATATAGTGATGCCCAATGATAGCTAAAATTGATGTCCTTTCTGTTCATAGAAAGTTACATAAAAAATGAAGTGGAAAGCACTGTCACTGAAATACAAAAAAAAAAAAAATCTTGGCTTGTGGATTCCTAATACTTGTGTCTGTGTTTCTTGCTTTTGTATCGTATTATTAGGGTTTCCTACTGCAGAGGTTAGTGTGTAAGCTAGTCAGGAAAACTTTCTGACATTGAAAGGACTCTGCTGCAGAAGTGCTGATCACTTTGATCCCTTTGTTTAAAGATGCCCCAAAAGCACCTACAGAGACTGGAAGAGAAACCTCCCTGTTCAGGAGCTGTAATGCTCATCTATATAGATACAAGACAACCTCACAAACCTCAGTATCTATATAGCCACAAGTGACTGTATCTGTATAGTAGTGAAAGTGAAGAAGGTAGCTTTGAAAAATGCAAAACAGATGATCTTCTGAATTTGAGGCCATCTTCTGGACTGCTCAATGTCCAAATTCCTCTAAACTGCATTATTGTGTGCATTTAATGCCCTAGAAGTACAGATGATGTTTCAGTTTAGAAGCTCCATACTTTCTGGCTTTATAACTCTGTAAGCTAAATAAATTCTTTCCTGACTTGTAACTCTAACTTAATGACAAACTTCCTGTTGTAATAAGTGCAGCTGTGACAACAGAGGCCTGAAATATACAGGATGCTAGAACAACCCTTGGGCAAACAAAGTGTTGGCTGTTCATAGAAAGAAGGTACCTGTGGATCTTCATATGAGTCCAAAAGATGACTCAGTGGTAGAAAAGGCAATTCTAAACTACCTCCCTGTTGTGACCTATAAAAACATACCCAACAGCCAACTTTTTCTCTTTCCAAATATCAGTACAGGACTCCAAACAAAACAAACCCAAGAATGAGCCCAAACAAGGTGAAATAAAGCATACTAAAATTTAGGCAACTTAATGAGAAATCAAGTGCGATTTCTTTGGCATATTCCCACAATTTAAGTTAATGCAAAGAGTAATACTATAAGTAGTTAGCTGTTACAGTTTATTGCTCTCCTCCTGTGACCCAGGGGGAGACTTGTACCTCATTTTATTACTATATGGTCAAAACTTCCTACAAGTGAGAAATAATTTAAAGTGCAGGTCATTAAAAATCACATTCCTCTGGTATAAAATAATAAATCCTCAGAAGAGAATGATCTACTGCTATAATTCTAAAGATTTAATATCCTTAAATATCTTAAAGATAGAAATTGATGGCTAGAACAAGGATAAGTTCAATATAACATTGTAAACTCAATGAAATATATCCATGAGGATGAAAACCGCAGCAAATCACTTCCTGACAAATGATGATGGTGGACTGTGAGCTATTTATTTCCAATTATTGTGTGATCCACAGTCAAAAACTTCAATCTTGCCATCAATTAATCATGTTCTATCTCACTTTACTCCAGTCCTTAGCCCATAAAGGTTGGTTTAATAGCAGCAATGAAATCTTCCTAAGAAGGAAATAAAACTTTATGAAAAGATGTTGATAAGAGGAAAGCCTTCCTGTTGAAATCAGGCCTACTACCAAACAGATCTTCATGCTGTTATAGCTATTACTCAAAAGAATGAATATATTTTCACTAGGATAAACATGCTTTGAACAATACTCCGTTCCTGTGTCAGGCAGCAAAAGAATTTTATTCATACCTAGAGAATCAGGTTTGTTCTAAGCTATGTAATTAGTTTCTTCATATTGCATAAAGAGACAGTGACACTACTGTTACTTCCACACAGATGTACTGCATTACAGTTATGCAGTCTGGCAACAAGCCCTAACTTGTCAACATAAACTTTTCTTTTGAACGGGGTGTATGGTAAGCCAGATTTCATAGCCAGCAGAGTTCAGAAGTCTGGTGAGTAGAAAAAGGAAAGAGATCTGAAGCTTTGGGATTTATTTTTGAATTGCAAAAGCAAGTTTGGGTCATAAAGCTGTTGGGATAGGAGGAGAGGGAATTCTGGTGGGAATGATCAGGAGGAAGGCCCCTCAATTCAGTACTGGTGGTCTTAAAAAGCAGCTTGTGGATGAGGGAGAGAAAGTGAATTTACTATATTTGCATTTTTCATCAGTATGTTAACTATGTCTTGGATGTGTATTTTAAGTAAAGGACGTAGGAGAGCTGGAAGACTTACAGTTAAATGGACTCAATAGTCAGTGAAAACCAAGTCCAAAACCGCTTACATTGATATGAATCCTTTTAGTTCCCAAAGATATATCTGAACTGGTTTCTTACACTGCTGAGTTCTTTATTAGTATTATAGGATTATTACAATAATAATAATAGATCATATAAGAAATAATCAGTGCATTATTAACAAGATTTTTTTGTGCATTGTCTTTTTCTTGTTATTTTTTCTTTTGCTCATTCCCAGATTTTGTTGACATTACCATAGTATTACTATTACTATTTTGTAGGACAGAAATGCTTGAAAGCGCTCAAACCAGGGTTACGCAGCAGCTAGACTGAAGCAATGGACACACGCTGACCCTATGCCAGGTTGTTTAAAATCAAATGCAAAATACAGACCAACAGATTACTTTAATGTATGAATGCTTGAAAAATATGACCAAGCATAGTTAGCTCTAGGGCTATAGAGCTGGGGACAAAGCTGGGGACTGATTGGGCCAGGGAGCAGCTTTGCCATAAAGGACTTCTGGGTGCTGATGTGCTGCCAGGTTTTAGCATGTATCAGCAGTGTGCTCCAGGGAGATAGAGGCTGATCATAAACTAGGTGGTAATAGTGAGAAGGTAGCTGCAGTTTACAAGAAGTGACTATGTTTCTTCAGTAGTATTGCGAAGCCATGTCGAGAGCAGTGTGTCTGGTTTTGGTCCTCTGGATACAAGAACAATGTGGACAAAGTGAAGTGAATCTAGCAAAATGTCATTAAAATGACTCACTTACTTGAGTGATGTGGTGTACAAAAAGAGTACAAGAAAGCAGGGTTTCTTCCTCTCTTAAGAAGACAAATATTAAGGGAGATCTGGCTGTAACTACCTAAGAAAAGTGTGTGGAGGAGGCAGGGTCAAACATTGCTCAGAGGGGCACAGGGGAAAGATGAGAAGTGATGGGCTCAGGATAGAACACAGGAAATTCCAAGAGGATGAAAGGAACAAAAAAAAATCACCATGAAGCTGTTCAGCAGAAGGACATGAACACATACAGGTTGTGGAATTTTCATTTCTTAAGAGATACTCAAAACTCAGCTGTATGAATCCCTGAGCAGCCGGAAATTAGAAGTTAGCTTACTTAGTTAACTTAGTTGACTTAGAAGTTAGCCTTGCTTTGAGGAGTAGGTTCTACTGGGTGACCTCTAGAGATCCCTTCCAAACTGAACTATCCATGTGAATCTAATTTTCTGGTTCTCATTTACATTATAGCCTCTTTTACCCCAGTTCTTGCAGTTTTACGGAGCTTTCAAGTGAGCGTAAATAAATGGAATATGCATATGTAAGTAAATAAAAAGGTTAAACTACACTGCTGTAGCACAGCAAACAAGAATCAGGACCATCAAATCTCATTTCAGTCATTACTGGCTATCCAGATAGACTTCCTGCACTGGGCAAACTACTGTCTAGAGAAAACAGCCCACAGTCTGAACTGCAGAAGTTTGTATCTGCTTGAAATGGGAAATTCACTCAGACCACGTGCTGGAGAAGATCACAGTGCTGGTCACGTCAGTGTCCAACAGGAGTTAACCCCCTATTGAGAAGATGCACTCATAAATATAACTTTTCTTTAAAAGCTTCCACTTTATTGGCCAGTAGTTCCTCAAAGGAACTGTACTGGGAGTTACATGAAATCTCCTGTGTCCCCATTAGGACAACCTGACCTATCGTGTGTTCACTTGCAAGTGAATGGAGAGTGCTGACAAGACTGAGTAATACAATGCATGAGCCTGACTCTACTGAAGAAAAGGGCTATCAAACTGTCTCTTCCCTGCTCTTCCTGGGAGAAGTGCATTGAATGAAGCACACAAGAGAATTTTTCATTTCTCTCTAAGCTTTTGGATTCCTTCAAAACTGCTCTAGCATCTACCTCGTAAATGAGGGTAGTTAATTGAAAATTGCTGTCAGCACGCAGAGCCTGACACTGGGGGAGTATTGTCTCTCTGTGCTGTAGTGATTTGATTGGGGCTGCTGTCAGATGTTATATATGTTATGTTCGGCTCAGCATTGAAAAACAGTCCTTGCCATTTGCCTTATTCTCACAGACAGGGAAGCTCAAGCCATTGTTCCCAATTTGTTTTCAGTTGTTGCAGTCTTCATGCTGATAATTTAACAGCCTATGACTTAGAGAAGGATAACAAGAATATCTCTTTGGAATAGTACAGAGCAAAGGCACATGAAAGGATAATTAATTTTACTTTCATAGTAGTGTGTGCATACTGATTTATCTCTTGCAGCAGTCATTTACTCTATAAAATTTGGGAGTAATTTTGCAGTATGTATAGGCCTGCTCCAGAGTCCCATAAATTGAAAATACCCTTTTGGCTTCAGTGGGCTTTAGTTTCAGTTTTATCACAATTCCCATCTCAGTATCTCAGAGTGTTTTGCAATTACACCTGAATAAATCTTCCCTGTGTCTCATTCTTCTCTATGTAGCAGAGGACAGGGTAGAATTTGGAGGCAGAGAACAAGGGAGAAATGCAGAGCTGTACTTGTGAGGGGGGAGCAGCCTCTCCTGAGGCTCCATGTGCAAAACCAGAGCCTGCCAGCTCACAGTCCCCTGTGAAGGACCTGCAGTTCCTTTTAACACTATAAAAGTCTGTGTTGATTTCAAAAGAAAAGAAATTGGATGTGCTTATTCTTGCCCTTATTCCATTTGGCTATGGGGTGCATATAATTCGCCCTAGAAAGAGAACTTCTCTTTTGATGCAGATACAGCACAATTTTAAAGAGTCAGGGATCATTAGGAGCAGTGTTACTACAAAATTGTTGCCATTTCCTGCAGTTTGTACTATGTGTGAATAAGCTTAAAAAGAAGGGAGCAAAATAATTCATACAACTGTTACAAAACCAAATTAGGAATAAGTTTCACTTCTCAATAAAAGTGAAGATAAAAGGTCCAGAAGTTTAAAGAAATAAGAGCACTTAAGCATTTGTATTTTCAAAAGAGATTTGCTCTCTTAGGGTGGAAATCCCACTCACCGTTTGGTTTGTATTGGCTTTACTTTTGTTTTCATACTGAGGAGGGATGTTCCAGACATACAAGGTTCACTTTCCTCACCTCCATTAAAAAAAAAATACCTGCACCCCCAAGTTTTAAATGCAAGGAAAAAAAAAACCAAATTGTAAACCTGCAGTGTTTTGTTTGGTTTGGGTTTTTTTTTAGATCCCACAGATCCACAAATACTTTCTGGGTTACAAATCCCTGAAATAGAGTTCTGTTAGACCAGGTAGGTTAGCAGTGCCTTGCTTTGTGAATCGGAAAGCTCTTACAGTGCCTCCAGGGAGTTTCCCAGATTATCTATTCAGTTTCTTTCAGTAACTGTTTGTTTATTTTACTTGGGGTTCAACTCAATTCCTCTCTTTCTATTTTTCTTATAGTCCAGAAATATCTATATCACGAGTGTGTTCCTAATCCTTAGTTTGTTCATTCTAGGGGTTAAGTCATCCGTGCCACATTACAAGAGTTTCAGTCCTTCTCAGTTTTTCCTTTTGTCTCCATACAGCTGCATCAGCCACAAGCATCGCCTGATCAAGACCATTCAAGCCCCCTTGTTTAAATTCAACAGCAGTCCTGGTGTCTCTGCCCTCTGGAGTGGTGAATTCTGCTGGCTGACACCACTCCAGAGGAAGAAGAAATTCTTATCTTGGCCAAGTACTTGCTTTAACACAGGCTAGTGTAAAGAGGAAGGACTGGCATTATATTTGTTACTATTCTGCCTGATTTGGTAGGATACAGAGACCTTTCTCAGCACAGAGCCCTGGCAGTGCTAGGCACTGTATGCATATATATGTGTGAGGAGAAGTCCCAGCCTTGAAAGTCTCACCCTTTTAAAATCTGAAACCACAAAAAGATGTGGGAAAATTTTTCTGTAAACAGAGTAATTATAACTGTGTGTAAGCTTCATTTCTTCCTTCAGTTCATTGCAAAGCACCCCTCTGAAGGGTCAGCAGAGAAGGCAGCTCAGGTTTCTCCTGCTTTCAGGATAGTCGGGCGCAGAGGTAGGGATGCTACGATGCTGCATGGGAGCATTTTCTGCTGATGAGCCTGTCACCTGCAGCCTGGCACAGTGGCTTTTCCCCACCATGTACTCCTTCCCCTCATCACCCCCTTGTGTCTCTTGTACAGGATTGTGGAGAGAGGGAGAGGCTCCTGGTGCTTCCTGGCTTCACAGTGGGATGGGGGGAGTCACCTCTGCAAGTCTCACGTTCATGGTGTGCCAGTGGTGGGCATATTGAGGCCAGCATCTGTTATCCTTGAAGAACACACCTCTGCTTTTTGGATGTCTGACACCAGAGGGGTTAAATGCCTGGCACCTTACTGCTATTCAAAAGGACAAAAATCACTGCCAGTTGGTGTTGATGAATGCAGTTACTTATAAAGGGGTAGTAAAAGTGATGAGGCACCACAATAAAAAAGGAAAGAAAATAGGGAAAGAGGAGAGGACCGATGGAGAGGGACTTATGTGCAAAATCTTGTTATTGGCAAAGGAGGAACACACAAGCCAAGAATTTTTCATCTAATTAAAGTCTTAATATGCTAACTAATGTGCAACACATATTTAATTAGTAGTAGTACAGTTACAATACATAAAAATTCACAGTCCAAATAATTTAATTAAGTCCTATGAATCGAGATGTTAAAAATTGTTACACCTGAGCAAAGCTTCACAAGTCCACCCCTCATTCTCTCGTGTTAACACTTCTTCCCACTGCCTGTATCCCAGGGGCAATGGCACAAGTTTTTCTTATGAGCAAACCGACTGGCGGGTTTACAGCAAGGCATCAGTGTCCTGTGTGTCATGGCCCTGGGAGCACCACCAGCCCTTGCTGACTCTGCCCAGCCCATATCCCAGGATCCATTTCAGCCTCATAGGGCCATCAGACCCCGCCTCAGAAGTGCCACAGCAGGGCTAGTCTCCAGCTCCCCACAGCCCTCTCCTGTCTGGCAGTGGGTGACCAGAGCCAGGCCCACACATGGGCCCACATCCTGACCCATCCCCATCCTCACAGCCCTGTCTGGCCATCCTGGGGCTGTTTCTGACTC
Source organism: Psilopsiagon aurifrons (assembly GCA_025447955.1). Classification (NCBI taxonomy): domain Eukaryota; kingdom Metazoa; phylum Chordata; class Aves; order Psittaciformes; family Psittacidae; genus Psilopsiagon; species Psilopsiagon aurifrons. Next base: position 30,333 of record JAOEHY010009795.1, read on the forward strand.
AGGCGCATTCATGTGTACCTGTACATCTCTGGGCTGAATCCCATGTCCCCACTTCGCAGGTTTCTGCTGTACTCCTACATCATTATCCTAGGGTTATAAATATGTCATACTACACAGACTATCAGCTCATTATTATTATCTGTATAAAAAATATTATGCCATATGGTTATACCATATGATTCTGCCATATGATTTTGCTCAGCTCTAGAGGTAAGCAACAGTTAACTAAATTAGTCAATACCCACCTGGACATTAGAGAATCACTGTTAGGGCTAAACAAGCTAAAGCACTATTCCAGGCAGGCTAAAACAAGTGCAGACAAACTCTGACATGTCCTGAGGTATGGCCAGATTAGCACAAAGCCTGTAGATTGTCCCTAGCCACATGAGTAGCATGCTTCCTGAGCTAGGAGGCTACACTTGGGTGGCTCCTTGGGTACCCTCCTTGGGTACACTTGGTCTGGGAAGAAGGGAGGGACACTTCAGGAGGAGCTGAGTGAGATGAGAGGTTTGGCAAACAGCCACCAGAGAAAGCAAAACATCCTTTGCCTGAAGGCAACCTGATGCTCAAGAGACACAGGGGTACACTGGGCTGAGATCTTCTCTGTCTTTGTGTTACTTCTTCAGTTACAGCTGAAAGAAGCTGACCAAGCTGATGGTAACATAGCCATTACAGGATGGTGCTCTCAAAGGCCCTTCCATCATCCAGGTGTGGTGAGAGACAGTGACCTCCAGCCAGGAGTTTTCCTGAGTACTTTTTTCATTCCCCAGCCATTTCTGTTCAATACTTCCTGAGATGTGTGTCAAACAGCTGGCGATGCTACCTCCCAATTGTTGCATTGGTAAGAGAGAGGGTGCCCAACACTATGAACTTACATGACCCCTTGCATTAAAAAATACATCTTTGCACTGTTTCTCCCTGGAATAATATACATATGGTGGATCCATGTCCTCTGAAATATCTCATCTCCTCTTTATCAGACAGGATTCATTTGGAGTACAAAAGGTCTTTCAGACCTCTGGAAGGACATCTGTCAGTACTCTCTGAAAACCACATCCTAAAGCTCTATTTATTTAGTAAACGGGGAAAATATTTGTTTCTGAATGCATACATCTGCAGTGAACTTCCAAGGTGAGTAACCCTAACACATTCTAATAAGCTAGTGATGCAAAATAGCATTTATAAGAATCAGTTTTAAATTAAAAACTCCTCACATGGTGGAGGGAGGAGAACAATGCACAAGGACCAGATCTCTGTGCTTCAGGAAGGCTGCATATGATCTGCTATGGTAGATGGCTTCCCCTTGCACCAGCATATCTGAGCAAACGGTTGTGACTGTCTCAGTATGAAATCCATCACTGGCTGAATAATGATCATCATAAAGATAAGATTTAGTCTCCCTTTTTGTTATTATTAGCCTTCCCTGAGTTTACTTGTTCTAAGCTCAGGGGAAGTCCTCTTTGATTTGGTGGTATGTGTGCCTCAAATGCTGATATTACCATGGGTTTTGGGATGCCTTAAAGCAAAATAGCTTCAAGTAACTTAGCTGTAGACCTGCCACACCTGCAGACTTCATCAATTATGAACTTGGACATTACAAGTTATCTGAAAATTGTGTGGAAATGGAATTATCTCATGGGCACCTTCTGTAAGACAGAAATAGCTTATTGAGTATAATTGCATTTGTGACTATGTACACAGCCTTTCAGTCATGCCATAACCTTCTCAGACTTAACTGCCAGGTATGCATCTGTGACTCTGTGTCAAATTCAGAGACATTGGCCTATTTTTGTACAAGGCACTATAATGGTCAGAGGCTGTGTTTCTGGGTCTCACCATAGTCCTACTTCCATGGACATTGGGTGCAACTTCACAGTGCGACGGAACATCTTCAGCTTTGCCCTTGTGGTGTAACCAGAAATTATGAGTCACATTCTTCCACCCAAACTCATGACATTCACCTAAAATGTATGCAAAACTATACATGTACATGCACACACAGAGAATGATTTTACATGTACGTGTTTTTATTTTCATTTCTGATCTCCCGGGGTCAGATGTTGCCATCTTTTAAATTCATTGATTTAAGGCTTTAATAAAAACACAATGTATCCAAGTTTTGGGATATCACTGTGAGGTTTTTCAGTATTATCTGAGCTTTGGCTGCTCCTTTTGTACAATGAAGCTTGTCTCTCCAGATTCATTAATGCTTGTAGACAATTTTGAGGTCTGTGGCAAGAAGTATATAACCAAAAATTGTCATCAGCATTATTAATTATTTTCCACAGTCAATGAAATAATTGTGCAATAAGAACTGAGCGAGTATGTGCTGAAACAAGGAGGATTTTTTTCACACATATGCAAATGCAGAATGTCAGATGACCTGCACATTCTCTGAACAGGTCAGAGAGACAAACCAATTGCTTCTGTCTATAAAAACAAGAACTGGGACTACGATTTTCAAAAGTAAAATTCAGTGCAGTAAACAACAAAAACACAGTTTAAAAGTAATTCTGGCCAACCTGGTGATTTTGCTACTGTGGTAATGATATTTGATCCATTTCTTAAAAGCCTAATTGGCTGTAGTCTTGGAGTGTACTAAATCCTTGCCATTTGTTAGAAAAAAGCCTCTCCCTCTGATATTTCTGCTAGGAAACATGAAGTCTACAGATCCCAAACCCAAATAAAAATGTCAGCATCTTTTTTATCAACACCTTGTGATTATTAAAGATACGTATTGATTTTAGATGTATAACTCAGGAATTCTGAAGGCTTAGGATGAGCCATATGGTTAACATTGTTCCGCTCCTCCACCAGAGTAGTGTAGTTCAAAACCCTGGAAGAAAAAAGAAAAAACAGAAACTTACCTAAATTCTGGCAAAACAGATGATTATTTTTTTTTTTTCCCCCAGGTTATGTATTTTCCTTTCTGCCTTTTATATTCTCATGAATATGAGATATAAGGAAAATGAAGTATCTGAGCTTTAATGGTCTCCTCTCTCCCAATAAGCATACAATTGTAATAAAAAACATCTGTCAGAAAAGACTGTAGATATAAAAAGATTGATTGTCTGTGTCTTACTTCCTTTTTGTCTCCTTAAGATAGGAATATGGAGGCATCAAAATGCATAGCAATGTTTGAGCTTGCTTTGTAACCTGCAGTTTATTTGCTAAAATTCAGTTAGAGTCTCATCCATCAAACACAGTGTAGCTCTTGAGATGGGACAGATCAAAATCTAGTAATCACAAATGCCCTGAGCTTTGACCATGTGATGTCAGTAGTTCCCATATGGCCTTTCTTATGCCTCAGATTTCTTTCAGGACAAGGTCTTGACTTCCAAATCCAAGTGTCAGCCAATCAGTTCTCAGCGCAGAGATTGAGTAAGGCACAAATTAAGGATTTGGTTCTGACTCTATTCCTTCCAAAATAAATAGAAAAACTCCCCATGGCTCCAGTGGGAAAACAGTCCTCTGTGTTACTTCACCAGCTGATTACGATCCACACAGGATTGTGCAGAAAGAACTGCCAGATAATTCATAATGTCATAGAGCCCTCGTCTTACTGGAAGGTTTTTTATCATCACACATTCAACTATAATCCTAGCTATAAATTTACATGGCTTATAATTGATGCATTAGTAATTGGAACTCCTGGATGGCAAGCTTGTAAGTCACCGATGATGGCAGCTTCAAGCTAAAGAGTTTTGGGCTCAGGATTATCATCTGTTTCATTTGTCCTAGTCAGCTCACTCAAATAATCGCCCTCATGGCTGTAACAATAATTAGAAACAAGGAATAAAAATCCGACAACCCCTGGCAGCTAGACTAGTAGTTAATATGGAAGGTGTGTGTGTACTGATGCAAGCTCCCAATAAATCGATACAGATGGCAGAACATCCAGGAGGTGTAACTGCATGTTCTCTGACTTGGGGATGCAGGCACCACAAGGACCATGAGCAACTTTTAGTTTTTTCAAGATTCCAAACTTTTCTGCAGTACAGAGTTGCCCCTCTGCATATATTGTATAACCTGGGCAAAATGTTTCACAGTGGCTCTTTGAGGCACTCTTGTCTATCACAGTCACTGGAAATCTCCATGGAGTTCTGTGCCGTGATGGCACCCCGACAGACATCTTGTTCTTGCCTGATATATTCTCTGCCATATCCTTGAGCTCTTCAGAAGAATAATTCCTTGACTGGAAATGAGGCTTCTGGGAGTCCTTTGTGCTGCTGTGTCTCCACATCTGGGATAAAGGGTCTGACTCAGCCAGGAGCAGTCCGGACATTTTCCCTCTGCTTCAGAGCTGAGTATGAAGTTTGGTTTCTGCTGGGAGAGGGTTACAGAAACCCTGGGCTCCTCCTTCCTTTTCACACTTAGATTGTGAGATGTTCTCTGATCTGCTTTAGTTTGTTTGCTATACCAACCTGAAAGAAACGAAAGGGTTATTAAAGAAAGTTAAAGAAAATGCAGATAGCTTCTGTAATTTTGTATTAATCAACAAAGCACAAGCTCTCCACTACAGGAGTCAACTAACTACTTCGTAATGGTCCAAAACCGATGGGAAGAGAGGAGGTTTTTTAATAATCATTTTTGCATTCTGTTTCTGGAGGATGGGACAAAACCAAACCAAACCAAACCAAACACATTGGAACTTAGCAGACCCTAGGTTCCTAATTACTTGAGAAGTTTATAATGTCATAGAATCAGAATAGTTAGGGTTGGAAAGGACCTTAAGATCATCTAGTTCCAACACCTCCCACTAAACCCAGCCCCAACTTTCTCATCCTGCCTTCATATGGGAGGTGCTCCATGTCCCCAACTATCCCATATGAAGATAGGCTGAGGAAGTTGTGGCTGTTCAGCCTGGAGAAGGGAAGGCTGTGTGGAGACCTCACAGCAGCCTTCCAGTATATGAAGGGGGCCTATAGGGATGCTGGGGAGGGACTCTTCATTAGGGACTGTAGTGAGAGGACAAGGGGTAATGAGTTCAAACTTAAACAGGGGAAGTTTAGATTGGATATGAGGAAAAAAATCTTAACTGTGAGGGTGGTGAGGCACTGGAATGGGTTGCCCAGGGAAGTTGTGAGTGCTCCATCGTCGGAGGTGTTCAAGGCTGGGTTCGACAGAACTTTGGGTGGCATGTTTTAGTGGGAGGTGTCCCTGCCCATGACAGGGGGGTTGGAACTAGATGATCGTAAGGTCCTTTTCAACTCTAACTATTCTATGATTCTATGTTTAGACCAAATCTGTCTCACCAGTTTTGAGGCCATTATGTTATTCATAAATTTACTACTCAAAATAAACCTGAGTTTGGAACAATTGCATTCACATAGTTACTACTGAAAATAGTCTAAAAAGAGAGGATGTTATATTTAAGCAGAAGATCTTAAAACTAAACACACCCCAATGAAACTCCCAATGAGACTACAGATCACTTTGGGGCTAAAAGGATCTCTGTACTTATTCTGCAAGAAATCTGAAGAGGGACTTTTTACAGCACATGTAGTCACAGGACAAGGGGGAATAGCTTTGAACTGAAAGAGGGGAGATTTAGATTAGATGGTAGGAAAAAAATCTTCACTGTGGGACAGGCCCAGAGAAGTTGTCAATGCTCCATCCCTGACAGTGTTTAAGGTCAGGTTGGACGGGGCTTTGAGCAACCACTAGAGTGGAAGATGTCCCTGCCCATGGCAGGGGGGTTGGAACTAGATGATCTTTAAGGTCCCTTCCAAACCAAACAGTTCTATGATTCTATGATTCTTCATATCCTCTGGCCTGCATTGTTTTCTAAATAGGACCATGTTTAGCTTTTATGCAAAATGTTTTCTGTAATATTACCTAAGCAGCAACTAAGTACTTTCAGTATTTGGGATTTTGTTTTCTTTATCATAACATAAAGAACGGAGGAGCACAGACCAATTGTCAGTCTCTTCTGTTCCGGTCATTTGCTGTGGATTCCTTTAGATTAACCTCGCATTTTTACAACCCTAAATTAGGAACAATTCTGCTGTTTTGCACTGTAGCTGCACATGGCTTAAAATCATGAGAAGAATCAAGCTTGCATTGCATATTTTTGTCCTGAAAACTCTATGGATACCGTAGTGTCTGTTTTCAGTGAGAGTGGAAATTCCACTATCAAGCAGTTAATCTTAAATCCTGAAGCTTACTGCAGCCAATACTGTCCAAATTTACCACTTGATCATCTAATTTCAATACAGCCCAGACAGTGGCACTCCACATGAATCCATGGGTTTGTTGCCCACACCGTGCCTTCTGTCATGTGTACACCTGCAAAGGTGATCACAACTGGGGCCATGGTGTTTGGCTAAATTCCATGGAGAAAGGTAGGGTGTCAGCAAAAAGATTATGCTGGGTCTGCCAGATGGTTGTGTAAGTTGTTCATTGTGTGTAAGTCATTCTGCATGTTCCCAGCATGGAAAGGATCTTTAGGCTATTCTACAACAGAAGGAAATTCTTTGGCATATTTAGTTTTCCTCCCAAACATTGATGAAATGTCTTCTTCATCCCCTGAGTTACGATGTTCTGCTTTCCTATTTCCTATTAGTTTTATAATCATATAATTCTGTAAATGTCCATCCCTACGGTACACATCCTGCAGAAAAGTAGTTAAAGCACAGAAATAGAATGTATTCTTCCCCAAATCTTTATCCCGTTTTTTCTTCTGGTTTCCCTTTTCTCATCCTGATGTCCCACTTTCTTTCCATATTCTTCTTGATTTTCTCTTTCCCTCCAAAATATTTTCTTCCCAAGTAAAAGCAAACAAAAATATCAGCCCACAGTGGTCTTCTGCATTTGTTTTGTTGTCCTTTGTTAAAGGGAATTGGAGCAGGGGCTGCTCTTGGGCTGCTATCCAGGAAAGAAGGGGAAGAAAGGCACTGTTTGTCCCTGCCAAGGACTGAAGCAGTCACCAACCTTTTCTTTAACAGCATCTCTCATATTCCTTTCCACCTCTCATGGGGTAAGCACTTTTTTGTATAAATTACTATTATTTACCTAGGGAGTGTGACACAGTGCATGGTGACTGGCACGAATAGTCTGGAAATGTCAGTTTAATGTCAGTGTTCCTGAAAGGGTTCATTCACACGAATGACCTAGGAGGACTCCCCACAATCTGATCCTTGAAGGTTTGAAGGCTTATTGAAAACAAAATTCCTGTTACCAAGAAAAATTATTGTTATCTGCACATTTCATTGCTTGTTTAGGTACATAAATTGTACTCAATGCTCTCCTTCCCCGGTGATTTCACAAGATTTTAGTGTGTTTTCCTGCTATGTGCAGAACCTCCTGGACCAGAAAAAGAAGCAGGAACAGAACCACTAGAAGATGCAGTGTGACAAGGGTCATTGCCAGCTCACAGCCAGGAAGGGCAAGTTGGCTGAACTGCTTTTTCTTTTCTGTAGGGGTGGCTTTTTTTCCCTTGAGGCAAGGTTAAGGTAAATTTCTGAGCGATTGTGGAGTGAGGCCCCACCTCTCCCGGCCTGATCTGCAAGCTCGGGTTACTCTCGCCTGTTCGGTTGGCGGAAGCCTGCAGTGAGCCTTATGCCTGCCTGCTGCCCACTGAACCTTCTTGGCAGCCGGGCAAAGGAACAGTTTGCAGAGCTCAGACCTTATTATCGGGAAGATATGCTGGAAAACACCGGGTCAAAGATGGACTAGCACCACCTGAGAAGGGATTCAGCAGCCGAACTGCTGCAAACGGCAACTGAGCAGTACCTTTCTTTCTTCTTTCATAAAAAGTGCTTAGGAAAATCCATGCCCTTCTCGGAGAAACCATCAGGGGCACGACTCTGGCAGTCATGGCTCTGACTTCACTTGCCTCTGCAAATGAGTCACAGAGTATTATAAAACTCAAGGACCTGCCAAGTCTCATTTCTTGGAACTGAGTGGAAATTTCAGCAAGCAGCTGCTCTTTCATTAGTTTATGCTTTTCCTCTGCGAGTTTCTTGAAGAAGGCCTGGAATCACATGAACTTTCTAGCACAAAGGACCTGTTGCTATGTTTGGATAACTGTGGCTCAGTCCTGGAAGTCTCTGTGTGTTTGGTCTAAATCTGATTTTGATCTTCACGAGGAATCTTGGTGAAACCTGGAAGGAGGGTCAAGGACATGATTAAGAGGTAGGTCTTTCAGGATTGGCAATTCAATTCAATAAATGGAACCTCAAAAATCAGATTAATTTTACTATATACTTCCTAAAGGGGGTTCTTTTCATCTTGCTGATGGTGTTGAAAGGTGGATATTTCCTAGTTTTTCTCTCAAGTCACAAAAGACAAACCCTTACAGGAAAGTGAAATCAGTGAAAACTGATTCTCAGAGAACAGCCTGGTTTTAGGAGGGAAGTGGCTCATTATAGAAATCACGACTGTGACAATAGCATAGTGTGAAGACTTTGGCTACCTGTAAGCATGCCAATCGTAATCTGTGCATGGGACTATTACCTCTTGCCAAGTGAAAGCCACGTGTAAATTGTCAGGGTCAGGAGGAATGTGGTGCCGGATGGAAACAACATGAACAGCTGGGAGATTTCATCTGGGAGTTAGAGTAAGGACGGGAGACTTTTGTTCTCGTAGCCCACTTGTTCCAAAGGTGCCTTAGATACACCTCCTTCTTCGGGGAAGGAGTTTGCTGTGGAGTCTTGGTAGGTTTTGTGTGTGGCACTTTTTAATACTTTTTTTTTTGGTGAGCGCTTATGATCACTTTAAACAGCTCCCGTATTTCAGCCCGGCTCCGGGATGCTGCTCTCCGCACCTCCGTGAGCGCCGGGTAACCGCAGCAGGGAGCGGACCGGCGGCTCCGCACCCCGGCAGCGCAGAGCCCGCATGATGCGGGCGGCTCCACGGGGCTCCCCTCTGCCTCGCTGCGGGACCGCCCCGGCCCCGGCCGCGGGCTGGGGCTGTGTC
>JAOEHY010009796.1:0-14397 GCA_025447955.1 Psilopsiagon aurifrons
TGGAAGAGTAAGGGAATGCCTCCCTCATAGGTTGACCTCCCGAGGAGGGGAAAAAAGGTGTGTAATTGCTCAGCACTTCTATTATATACCTCCCAAAGTACAGACGTGGTGACCACACTGGGAACACAAGCCCAATCACTTTCATGAATAATGATTCTATTGTATTACAAGTTATTACCACAAAGTACAATGAAACCAGAGCCTTAACCCAAGGCCCCCATCCCCCCATCCAATAAACACTAACACAGCAAATATTGGCTGTAAGTAAGACACGACATGCTGAAACTGTGAGATCAAGAGCAACAACTTTGAGAGTCAATAAATCAGCATTGTGACAAGTGATGACTAATCTGAAACAATGAGTGATTATCACAAATACAATTAGACACACTCTGGTCAAATCTGTCGTTATCTCAACCCTTTGTGCCCCACGTTGTATGCCAAAAAAAGCTGTCATGGTTTAAGCCCAGACGTAACTCAGAAAACCATGCAGTCTCTCTCTCACTGCCCCTCTCTCTTCCTTCCTCCCGCTTCCGGAGGGATGAGAGGAGAATCGAAAGAATGTAATTTATACAGATTTAGATAAGAACAGTCCACTAACTAAGGTATAATACAAATCACTACTGCTACCACCAATAATAATAATGATAAAGGAAATAAAAAGGAAGAAAATGAAAAAGTACATATTAAAAGTCAGACCAGAAAAATAGAGCTTAAATTACACCTGACTTCTAGATAACATTGTTTGGTACAAAGATTAGCATGCCCTACTGATTAGTATTTAGTAAGACAATAGCACAATAATCACTTCTGTTTATTCTGTGTGTATACCTGAAACAGAATGCTATTTAAAGATAACTAAGAACAGCATTGTGATATAAAAAGGCTATTCAGTGGGGAAGAATGCTGATTAACAGTCTTGTAAAGTATTAAATTGTTCATACGGCAACTAATTTTAAACAGTTCATTATTTGAAATAATGTTTCACAATTTGATAAATGCTTTGAAGGTTCACTCTGCTATTAGTAGTTTTAGAACACTAGCAGATGGTTTTGAATGTTCCTGTCACTCTGTTATTTAATTTCTTCCCACTGGTAATCTTGCCAGATTTCCAGACTGTACTAAACTAACAGAAAGAAAGGCACAAAGAAAATAACTTTGAATTTAAGACCACTGGCCCATCTCATTCAGGACCATATTTCTAAAAGTGTCTTATGCCAAGTAGTCCAAAAGATGATTAAAAAAAACCCACCTCATATTTATACCTACATTGTCAAAGACATTTGGAAGCCAAAGTCTCATTGATACTAATTTCTGAAGGAATAAATTGCCTTGAGTATCTCAGATGACTTGAGATAGCAGTAGAATAACATAGATGTTTATTTCTAACCTGTGGCAATGACTATTTGGCTTATTCACGGGAGCATAAGGGATAATGCTTTTTCTGAGTTCTATATGGAATTACCTTATCTACCATGTACAAGGAAGAATTACATCCTTTGCTCCTTGTGCAAGAAAATATAAAAAAGGATGCTGGCATACAGAAACCCATTGCTATGGGTTCCTGTGATTTGTGCAGATACTACCTTCTGTCAGGATTCTCAGTTGCCTTGTAAAATATGATGTTATCGAACCCTTTCCAGTGGCAAATTTGGTTGAAATTGTCTCACAACTTCAGAAATTACAAGGAAGTATACTTTTTCATAATTCTCTCCCATATAGGTGTTATGTACATGCCATCTCTATTTTAAGCCTTAGAAAACTGAAATTAAGAGAGAGACATTCAGTGCTTCAAACACTGAGGGACCTTATTTCTGGTGGTGCACCATCACTTCATTTCTACTCAATAATTTATTCAGATTTTTAATATCATCCAATCCAGGAGAATCATGGCTCTTGGACATAATGTGCTTTTGCGTTCTATCTTGTCTTCTGTTACCATAACAAACTCTGGCAATATTTCACAATTCTGAAAGTCAGAGTTCAAGGTCTGTCACTGACGGATAAGGATAGATTTTGTCACAACATGCTTAAAATTTTTTTTTAATTTTTGATGAAAATCTTACGTTACTGCTAGCTTTGTTTGTATTCAAATTGTCTCACCTCAGAAAGACTCAAAGCACCAAATTTCTTGGCATCTTCTTTTTGTAACCTTTGTTCATATTTTTTGTGTTACAGAATCATACGCAGGTTTTGCACTTTTCCCCACCAGTCCCCAGAATCATAGAATCATAGAATGGCTTGGGTTAGAAAGGACCTTAAGATCCTGGAGTTCCAACCTCCCTGCCATGGGCAGGGACACCTCACACTAGACTGTGTCACCCAAGGCTCTGTCCAACCTGGCCTTGAACACTGCCAGGGATGGAGCATTTACCAGTCTTTTGGGCAACCCACTCCAGTGCCTCACCACCCTCAAAGAACTTCTTCCTTGTATCCAACCTAATATTCCCCAGTTTAAGTTTTACCCTCTTACCCCTTTTCCAGTTGCTACAGTCACTGATGAAGAACCCCTCTCCAGTATTCTTGTAGGCCCCCTTCAGATATTTTGTTCACTGCCAAAGACAATGCATGAAGAAGAATAAAGGTTGACGGAGCAAGTATGCAATTTACAGGTCTTATACCTTGACATTACAACACAGATTAATTTACTTACAGGGTAAAATTCAGCATAAAATGAAAGCATAAAAAATAATAAAGGCTTAAACCAACACCATTAATAGTTTTAGTAAAGATGAACTTTTTCAACGATATGAACAAGAATTTCTGTTATAATATAGTTCAGTGAACCATATGATCCATGCTAACAAATATGGATCTCTGATATGGGCCAAACAACCTTCTGAATGACAGAAAAAGTCCTCTCCTCAATTGTAATCAATTTAACTTTTGAAATTAATTTTCTAACCCTATCCCTTTCCCTCCAAAAAAAAAAAAAAATGTCTGTATAGGAGAATATTTCAATCTACTTTTCCCAGGGCGAGGTTCTGAGACAGTCAGAGGAAACTAGTCTGTTTCACCCTGGAAGCAGAAGCCTGAGATCTGAACATAACAGGCCAGATATATTATAGTGCTGTTAAGTAAAAAATACTATAGAAGACTATCTCTCAGTTGAATTTCAACACATATTGTAAATTAGTTGCTCAATGAATAGAGCTTGATGACATCAGTTCTGACTAGCAGTCTCTGTAAAGTAGCAGCTACTCTTCTGAATTTATTAAAAATAGAAAAAAAAAGGGAAAAAAATGGAAAAAATATAATAATGAAAATTGGGAGGGTTGCTGAGAGATGTAGAAAAAGGAATAGACAAGGCAAATAGAAAGGAATACATTTATTAAAGAGGTTTAGACTCTAAAACATCTTACTTTTGACTGAAAGAAGCAACAGAATTTGAAATCATTTTCATGTTCTCCCAAATATCCATTACTATTGTCAGAAGTGGAACATGCTGGCCTTACAGGTGATTCAGGTGCATGATCAGCTTATAATGAATTTTATGGGGTTTGTCCGCACAGCAGACAGGTAAATTTCTATCTAAAATATTACTCCAAAAATAAGACTTGGACAAGATGGAGGATGTTTTCATTAAAGATCTCATAACTGCCTCAGAAATGGGTCAAGTAAAAGGAGCCAAACTGAAAACAGAGTAAAAAGAAGTACCTATGTGCCATCTGGCTTTCCCATTCTTTCCTCTCTTCCGCTTTCTGATGAAAATGCAATACCTCTTTATCTCATTCCTACCTTCTATGACACCTCTTTTCCATGTGGAGCTCTGCTATTGAGCTCATTTGGAAAAAGGAAGTTTACAAAAGAGTTGTGCAGTTCAGACAAATACAGCAGCAGCTTTAGTTTGAAGCCATCGCTGGAAAGAAAACTGAAGGTATCCTGATCTGCATTAGGCAAAATATTGGCAGATGCTTGAGGAAGGCAATCTTTCCCGTTTATTCAGCACTGCTGAGACCACACCTGAATTACTGGGACCAGCTCTGGGATTCTCAGTGCAAGGGAGACATGAACATAATGAGGGTCCAGTGAAGGGCCACTGGGATGATGAAGGGCCTGGAGCATCTCACCTGTGAGAAAAGTTGAGAGGTGGAACTATTCAGCTTGAAGAACAGAAGGTACAAGAGGAATTTATCAATGTGTAGAAATACGTGAAAGAAGGATGCAAAAAAGATGGAGCCAGGTGGTGCCTGGTAATAGAATGAGACCATAGGCACAAATGGAAACATGAGGTCACCTCTGAATCTCAGGAAACACTGTGAGCGCTGGAGAAGGTTGCCCAAAGATGTCAAATCTCCATCCTCGGAGATATTCACAAGCAATTTGGTCCTAGGCAACTGGTCTAGGCAGCCCAGCTTGAGGTAGTGGGGACGGTAGGGTTGGAGAACATGACTTCCAGAGGTCCCTTTCAAACTCAAACGTTCTGTGCTTCTGTAAAGCCATCAAAACCTTGGTATTAAATTTCTTGAGACAATTCTGTTCTCAAAACGTGTATCTAGGGTCAAATTACTGCCCCTTTTTTCTGGGTTTTATGGTTCACTTCTTTCTACTATCCTCAATTAAAACCTTAAAAACTTTCTGACTGTTGAATTGAAGCTAAGATGTTAAGGAAGTTTAATGAAACAGTACATATAATGCAGCCACCAAAATCCAAATATTATTTATTTTTTACAGTATGAGAGAAGAGCTTTACAGTGCTAGCAAAAATCTAATGACCGTGTTAGTGTGAAAGACTAGGAAGTTCTGTTTGCAGCTGCTTTAACTGAATTTGTGTACAACATGGACAAAGGCTCTAAATCAAGCCCATGCGCTGACTGCAGATTGCCATTGTACCAGAGATTACTGCTGCTTTGCCTTCTTGCACATCGTAATAACTACCTATAGGTAATTTTTTTTTTTTGGAAAGACGCAGACTCATTTTGTCAGTTTTTTAAGTCTGGCCTCATTGCCCCATATAAAAAAAAATAAATGGTTATAAATTGCAAGCCCAGTTTCTGTCACTCATATAATAAGAAAATAATCTACATACATCTTTGATTAAATACATGCAGCTCCTCAGTTCTGGTGATTTTGACAACACCATAGGTATATTATTTATTATAGTCAGCTGCCACAAACATATCTTCATGTAGATGCTGGCAAATGAAGATGTTATAAAATATGTGCTACCACATCCTGTGGATCATCAGTCCACATAAAAGTTAGCTTCCAGGAAGCAGAAAAAGACTTGTGGTAAGTGTTATTTGAGCAGCAATAAATAAGGAAATGAAAGTGAAAAGAGGTGTTTAAAATAGTAATACTTCCTTCAGCAATTCCAGAAAGCCCAACAGAGAAGGGAAAACTGATTTCATATTACATTGGACATTCAGAGAGCTTCTGTTACCATCAGGTATGAAGATAGTGTGTGAAATCAAGGGGCTCCACAAAGCATAGGACATACCTGGTGGAATCTCAGTTACACAATCAAGAGTCCAGACAAGCTGCCAAAAGCTTGATTTCAGGAAACAACTTACTAAAAGTAAGTTCTGTGCAGTTCTCTGAACAAAAATTGCAAGAGACACTGCTTTCCTTGTCTCTTAGATTTCTTCACTGAATTCTTTCAACGCTGAGAACACAGCTGCCTCTGCGAATTTATTTCATACATTTCTCATTTCATGATTTTAATTTTTGCTGCTCCTTTTTGTAATTGGTGGGTTGAGGTGTGGAGGTTTTTGCTGTTAATCATTTGAGGGTTTGATTGTTTACAGGGATTATTTTTTTATTTGTTACCTTTTGCTTGTCCTATTTATTCTGCCTGTCTCATCTTTTCTTCCTCATTAACATCATTTCTTAAAAAAAAATAGTGTTGGGCTCAGCTTCATGGTTATGAGCAACATTTGTGAAAAGAAACTGAGTGGTTAGAATTCTTCCTTCATCCTTTACATATACATTCTGCCTAGAGACTAAATAGAAGACAAACATTTTCTATATAATTAGTGATAATTAGGTATGCCCATTAGAATCAGGTAGGAGGAGACAGAATGCCTGTAATGGATTTCCCTACCCAGCTAGATTTTTCTGGTTTCAGTTGCTTATTTCCAAGTTAGAGGAATACAGAATATTTTTATTATTGTTGTTACTCCACCTAGATAGTTTTTCATAGTCTCCAGTTTCTATTTACTTTTGTATTGAGAATTTTAGCAATCTTTTCAGAAGTGTAGTCTATGAGCAGTTTTTCCCATAAAAGTTATAACAGATTTCCAGGCATGTCACTATCTTTTCAGTCAGAAGCAGTGCACCTTTCAGTGATTCACAAAGAGCAGTTAGTTTCATGAAAGTACTGTCAGAAAATACTTGCCATTTGCAAAATGGCTACAACTATGAAAAAGAAAGTGGACGTCAAGCTCAACTACTAATTGTCAGTTGAGTAAATAGATAAATAAATAGATCCAGCAAGAACCTGGATACAATTCAATGAAGTATAAAATACACATAACCCTTACACACACACAGGTATGTATAACTGCTAATGGCAGTGCAGTGGGTAGGATTTGCTCAAATTAGATCATAACTACTGATATAACATTTAGTCAACAGATACAGTCAATTACTGCAGTTCCAATTTTCTTTGATTACAAAAGGATATGACAGGGCTGACCACTGCCTACCACACTAGAAAGTATTGGTGGTAAGGATATCTCCTATTTAAAGAAATAATGAAAATGCCTGTTTTCCATAAAAAGAAAACAGAATACATTTTATATTTTTTTGGCTCTTTTTTCATTACTATTTCCTGACAGATTCTTCTTCTTTTCATATGAGCATTCATTGATAAATAGAACCACTGAACAGAAGAAAAAAAACCTAATTGGAACTAGTATGGAAAAATAACTTTAAGCTGTTAATACAGGAGAAAGATCTTAACCTTCTTTCCTATCTAGAAAGATCCTTTTTGCAAAGACAGAATTTAGGAATTTAGACTGAACACCTTAAATACCCAGAACTGGGTCAACATAAATAGAAGGAATGATGAAAAATGTTTTACTTAGCAGCCTAAGATATTTCTTTCAGAAACCTATATGCCAAAATCCTACATCACTTAAAGGATTTTGCATTTATATCCTCATGTATAGGATAAGGACATAGATGGTGTAAACTGGATTAGCTCCCTGAATTCCTGGAGTGTTATGTCAAATAGTCTTCTTTGCGAATTATTTCTTCATTTCCATCCTGGTGGAATAAGGTGCATTTAGTTGACAATCAGAAAAAAGTTGCTGAAAATAAAGTATAACATTCTTTTCAAAGTATCTCCTCCTTAGAAGAAAAAACTTGTTTGTTTTCTTATTAAGGATTAAATCTGGCTTGCAGAAAGGTGTTTTGCTATGTGTTCCTGACATAAAGTCTCCCCAGCACTGAAAGCCAAATTAATTCACTGTAAGTTTTTGCTAAGACTTATATAATGATAATAAGAATATTGAAAATTGGGGTGGGTCATTACTACTAAAGTGAACCCAGTTGTGTATATTGACTTCTCAAGGACTAGTGCAATATATTTTGGTTTGGTGGATTTAGAATGCTAAAAGACTATTTGACACTCTTTTTCATGCACAATTTAAAAGTGAGAATCCAAGACAAAGAAAAACATATACATTTTTCATAGTCAAAATACAGGCTTTGAGTGGAGAAAATGATTGCTGAAGAATAAGGTGATATGCTATGCTGCATGATGTATGAGTGTCTTAAAACAACAAAAGATTCCTTAGCGGGTTTGCCAGGCTTTGAATCAAGACTTGTGTTTTGCAAGTAGAGCAGGAGTATATAATATATTTTGTAGTTTTCCTTTTTTCTTCTTTGTGCAGGCATTTAAAGGTGATGAAAGAAAGAAACACGATATCACTGGCTTGAGCAGGCCATCGTGTGGGTAGTTAAGGAAAGTTTTTGTTTCATATCTGCAGAACTTCTTGTCTTTATCAAACTATCAAACTCAGGCATTTAGTTTTCAATGTTCAAAGTGGGCAGCTTCAAAAAAGTCAGTGTATTTTTATTTCTTTTGTAGAGTATTTTATGGATCAAAATGATTAAACTGATATCAGGTGAAACATGCGAGAACTAAAATCTTCAAGCAAAATTGTCACATGCATATACCTGTGAGGAAAAAACCCATAGAAGTGACTAAGAAAGAGGATAACAGAGAACAAGAGAAGCATATGTTGGGTTGAGAGTAAGATCGAAACTATTCATGTCAGGGTAGAGTTAGGCCAACTTTAAGTGATTCTGAAAATCCCACCACTGATTTTTTTTTTTTTTTTTTTTTTCTATTTTTAATCAAGAGAGACACAGGTCACTGAACAGATTTTTAATCACCCAAGTGGCGAATTGACCATTTGGCTGAGATGCAGGTATGAGCTGGAGCATCTCTGTTATCTCTCAGTGCCTGTCTTTCACAAACTGTAGGCTGAATTCACCTCTGTGCTACCAGCCTCAGGAGAAATGCCCAGAGCAACCTGGTGCATCAGATGGATGTGCGGCATAAAGCATCCTTCCAGTCCAGCTCAAAAGTACATCTACTGAGTGGTGCACCAGGGACTGTGCTGCCATTTCTGCCTCATGGTTTCATTCTTGTCAAGGTGCCAGTAACTCCAATGCAGATGAAAATACTTTTTTCTGACACTAAGAAAACCAAAGCAAAACAGCCCCAAAACTGGAGCTTCTCAAACCATGAGAAGGAATGGAAAAATTCTCAGATTTTAGATACCACGCTTTAGCGATACAGGCCTATTCTGCTATAAGTGGTGCGCTTATACACATGCCAGTCTTGAACTAAATTATACTCAACGTTTTATTTTGCTGCTGGGTGATTTTCCAAGCATTTGTTTTGTATCAAATGCTAGTATTAGGGTTCTGTTAAGACATAGACTAAAGCCCAGGCTTTTGCTAGTCTTACTGAAATTTAGGTTATGTCATAAAGGGAATCTATAAGGAAGGAACACAAGACAAAGATTGTGATCACATTTATGATTCTCCTTGTCACATAGCTATACTATTTGTTGGGGGGACTTACAGACAGTTTACACCCTGATGTTACCACGGCCGCAGGCAGGTATATTGCTTTTTTATTGATACCTTTCCAAATGTCAGTCTCAGTATTGGAAACGAGTACTGAGATTAGCCAGTAGTATCTTTTTAACAAGGCAGACTTGCCATTAGGCAGTAGGCATACATCCAGCTCACCCGCACTTTGACTCATGGCTCCTCAAGCCTTCCAGCCAATTAAGGAAGATGTAAAAGGCTAACCAATTCTAATTTGTGATCTTGTTTAATGTCAAGAAAAAAAAAATATTTTTTTTTTTCTTCAGCAGGAGGATATCAGCATTCCAGAAGAATAAAAGACATGACTTGCTAACATACTAGCGCTACATGACATATCCAAGAAAACATAGTCTGCAGGTTGAGCTAGAATTGTCCTGGCAGCTAGTGCATACAATTCGGCAGCAGTCACCATCCAAGAGTAGGCAGGGCTTCTGTATCCTGAGGTCATGCAGTTGGCATGCTGCCACATTAACTCCTTTCCCAAAAAATAAAAGCATACACTGATGCTCTGCAATCCTCTCTCTCTATATCTGATACCCCCCCCCCCACTTTTCTCACAATTTAGTTACACAGACATGCCAGTGTTTTATATACACAAATACACACATACCATTTTATGGAAGTTTTCACTAGCCTGTAATTGAAAGCCATCCAAACCCAGCAAATATACTCTATTTTGAACCTGATTTTTTTAAAATTTGTGCTATTTTATGTCTTGCAAACATATTTCCAATGTTTTTTGAATGCTTTTCTGAACATGATTTCCTCTCTGGCAACCTCCACTTGTAGCCATTGCTTCAGTTTATCTCCAGGCTCCTGGGCACCGCCCTGTTTTTTGACAACTGAAAGTAATAGCAAAAAACTTCAAGTTTCTGATCTGAAAATGAAATGTCAGTCCACAGATTTGCTGGTAGGGAGAACTGGTGACAGAAAACCCCAGGACATGAGTGAAAGCAGCCTTGTACTGTGACAACTGCAGATTCTAGCCTACCAATTACATTGACTAACATCAAAGCACCTACAGGTAAGAGAGTTAACAGCAGCAATACTGTAATCTTGCCCATTTGATGGTGCTGTAACAGTTTATGTAAATGATCAATTAAAAAAAACAGAAAACAAAACAACACAGCATTTCTTTATCCATCCAAAGTAGTTTGGCTTTCCCCTTGCCTCCTCACCACCACGAGCAATTTCTCATGAAGACAGCAGGTACCTGGCACCCTTTGTAACAACAGGAAATTTTTATGAGTTGATCAGAGCTTTTGCATTAGATATAATTACCAGCCTTGGGAGAGGAGAACACTTCTTGAAGGGTGCTGTATGACTTAGCTGCAATCTCCAGCACTAGTGAGAGGCTTCAGCTATCTGCGCTGGTCGCTTACCACAGGGCTTGAATGCTGTAAATCCTTGTGGTAGGAGACTGACTTAGGAGAGATGCAGATCACAACCAATTTGTTAGAACACTTATTTATAATCAAGCTTTCTAGTTAGCAGCAGATAAGTATTGTCATGGTTCATTCAATTATTTCCTCACACGAACTCACAGGCATGCAGCTGCAGCAACAGCTGGAAGGCCAAACTCAGCTTTTTACCAGGAAGGAGAGGGTCATACTGACATGCCAATGTGTGGTGGACTGACCCTGGCTGGATGCCAGGTGCCCATCAAAGCTGCTATATCACTCCCCTCCTCACCTGGACAGGGAAGAGAAAATACAAGCAAAAGTTCATGCTTGAGATAGAGACAGGGAGATCACTCACCCATTTCTGGGCAAAACAGGCTAAACTTGGGGAAATTAATCTATTGCTAATTAATCTATTACTAATCAAATGAGAGTAGGACAATGATAAATACAAACTAAATCTTAAAAACACCTTCACTCCACCCCTCCTTTCTTTCCAGACTTAACTTCCCACCTGAATTCTCTTCCTTCTTCCCCTCAGCAGCACAGGGAGATGCAGCATGAGAGCTATGGTCTCTTCACCACATGTTGTGTTTGACATTCCTTCTCAGGAGAGGACTCCTCATACTCTTGCCCTGCTCCAGCGCAGGTCCCTCCTATAGCAGTCAGTTCTCCATGAACTTCTCCAACATGAGTCCTTGTCACAGGCTCCATTTCTTCACAAACTGCTCCTTCGTGTGTCCCTTCCATGGGGTGCAGTCCTTCATAAACAGACTGCTCCAGTGTGGGTCCCCCATGGGGTCATAGTTCCTGCAGCAAACCTGCTTCGGACCAGGCTCATCTTTCCAGAGGACCACAGGTCCTGACAGGAGCCTGCTCCAGCATGGGCTTCCCACAGGTTCACAGCCTCCTTTGGGCACCTCCTTGCTTCAGCATGAGGTCCTCCACGGGCTGCATCAGCATGTCTGCTCCACCGTGGACCTGCTCCACCAGGCTGCATGGGCACAGACTGCTTCACAATGATCTGCACCACAGGCTGGCTGCAAGGCTGTTTCCATTCCTTCTTCACTGACCCTGGTATCTGCAGAGCAGTTTCTCTCACTGTCCTCCTTGGCTTCTGTTCTGCAGAAGATGTTTTTCCTCTTCTTAACTAGGTTATCCCAGAGGCTCTGTAACTGTCTCTGATGGGCTTACCCTTGGCCAGCGGCTGATCTTGCCAGAGCAATCTGGCAGTGGATCTATCAAACATAGGGGAAGCTTCTAGCAGTCTCACAGCTTCTCACAGAAACAAACCTTGTATAACCCTGACATCCCCCACTATCAAACCTTGCCACACAAACCAAATATGGAAAGGCTCCTTGGTATGTGGTGATAGAGACCTTCAAAGTTTCTCTGTTTCAGATGTTTATATAGTCCTGTAGGATTGGATGTGGCCTGAGTTATACAACCTATTGTTGGTGCTAGTGTGTGTTGGTGCCCTTGGGCAGACATAGCGTCCTGAGTTTAACAGTTCTTGCAGATTCAGCAGAGCTACTTGCCTCCAGATCTTACCATTCTGATGGGATATTCAAATGATACCTCAATAAATACTTTTACTGTCATTGGCCAGCTATTTTCTTATAAGTACTCCTCAGTCCACACCTGCAGATACCTGTAGTGCTCATTCACAACCTCTCACACAGAATGGACCTTTGTCAAAGTCAACATACACTTTTAAGAACACACTCTGCAATACTCCCACTTAGTGTATATTGTTAGAAAGTTTTCACAGGTTTTTCAAAGCTTCTTAGTATATTCACTTTCAGACACTTAAAAACCCAGAAATCCAAGGTTAACTACCAATAAGAAGCAAAAAGATCTACAACTTCATGTCATGTCCATTTCCTCCTCAACAGCTCTTCTCAGTGCTCAGTGCTTTAATAACCTCCACCACGTGTTATTCTCCACAAAGTTATAATAATAACAATGAATCCCAAGTATTCTGTTCAGTCTCTCAGATGCAGTACTAGCATTTACATATGTAATCTTAAATCCCACCTAATCTTATTATTGAAGAGACCGGACACTTTCACATATCTTCTTTACTAACTATATTTAAAGGTGTGGGCAATACATTTCATAGGAGAGAATAACTGCACTGTGATAGATGTTCCATACTCTAAGGTTTGCACTGAAGGTCTGTATGTTGGTCATTCTATGTCTTACCGAAGATGGAGATTGTAGTTTTGAAAAGATGATGATGATTTCCACATTCTGCAATTCTACTTGTAGGGATTGTGTCTAATGCAGTTTACTTCTTGACACTAGCTTCTTCATTCTCTGCTCAGTATTCTCATATTGTGCTGTACTTCTTCACAAAAACTGTCGAACAGCACAGCTGGAGTTAATAAACTGAGGAGGGATGCCCATTACCAGTTACTGACATCCCTGTTGTTTGATGCTTTCAGTATTTCATTATCTCTGCATCAGCACTGGTAGTCCTGCAACTGAAAAGCCATCAAAATAACACAGCTTGAAATGATAAATGAAAGTAACAGAACAACTGCAGCATAGAGCATGCACTTCTGTAGGCTTTTCTAGGCGAACAAAGATCTGTATCTGTTCTGTAGCAGTCATATACCACCACACAAAATGTTTATCCAGATGTGTTTATTTGCTTAAAGCCATTGGACTCATTTCACATAGACAATTTTCTGTAAGTGCTAGGAAACACAAGAAATTACATTTGGTTGTTCTTCCTCAGAAATAGATTTTTTTTTTTTTCCTAGGTAAATATATTTCATTTTTTCCCTTTCATTAAGGAAAGAGGAAAATACCACAAAGTCCATGAAAATCTATGCTAACCACAAATAATCGTGCTGCAAAATGATTGTCACTTAATTGGAACAAGTCAGATTAATTGTTGCGCTCATTCCTGAACTGAGGCTAGTTATGTGACTCAGGAAGGCACCAAATTTTCAATGAAGAGTTAACGTAATGGATCAGAATTCTCTGACCCAGTTTAACAATTAGCTGAAGGTGGTGTGATGTGAAATTTAAATATACACTCCAGAGCAGGGAGTCCTTTCATCATTTTCACAGAATTTCACAGAAATTCTTTCATCCTTAATAAACATGGCTAAATTTAAAACTAGAATGTATATTTCATTTTATTGTTATAAATATTAACTGCTTAGTGACAACAGTGTATTTGCAGCAACTAAAAGTGTATTGCTTTCACCATTTATCAGATCTGCAATGTAGTCATGTAGTTTCTGTGTATAATTAAACATGTAAAGCAAAAGATTGAAACTGATAATTAGACCTGAAATTTTGAAGTAGTGTCTGGGATTTAAGCCACACAGTTCCCATTATAGTCCAGAGAAATCACACAGCTAAAATTCTTCCACTGCTTAAGAGATCAGGAAACAGATTCTAAAGTATTATTATTCATGGAGGAGTAATTTACACTTTCTGATTTAGTATAGATCAATGTATTTTCATTATGCATTTTTGTGTCTGTTCTTAGGTTTTTAAAAGACATCAAAAGGTGTTTATTGTGATTTCATGTGCTCAGCCTTTAAGAGGTGATTCATCACAGCTCTTTTCTGATAAACAGAAAAAGAATCACTTTAAGATAAATGCAAAGAGAAAACCAGGCAAAGAGACAACGAAAACAAATCAAAGATACCAAGGTTCTGATTTTTTAAAAAATTGCCCTTTTATTAGTGTAGGAAAATATTGGTTTGGGAGGGTATTTGTTAATATATATGATATCAAATGAAGTTAATAAGACGGTTTTCTAGTCTTTTGACACAAAAAGTAGGGAATTTAAGGAATTCTCAGTGCTCTGTGAAGACTCAGTTTGCTTTGACATTTGCTGAGCAGTCTTTTACATTTCCACTGCAGAGAATCTAATTATAACTTAAATGAAGGGGGTGGGGTGGGG
>JAOEHY010009799.1:23253-34214 GCA_025447955.1 Psilopsiagon aurifrons
TAGAATCCCTTCCTGTTATCTTTAACAACCCTAGCCAAGTTTAATTCTAAGTGGGCATTAGCTTTGCTAACCTGGTCTCTAATTTCCTGGACAACATCCCTGCATTCTTCCCAGGCTGCCTGTCCTTGATTCCGCCTTTTATAAGCCTCTTTTTACTTTGAATTTTCCTCAGCAGCTCCTTATCCATCCAAGGAGGTCTCCTGGCTCTCCTACAGCACTTCCTTCTAGTAGGGATGTATCGCTCCTGAGCATGCAGCAGGTGATCTTTGAATATCAACCAACGATCTTGGGCCTCCCTGCCCTCTAGGGCTGTATCCCATGGAGCCTTACTGAGCAGGTTCCTGAAGAGGCCAAAGTTTGCTTTCTTGAAGTCCAGGCCAGTGAGCTTGCTGCACGCTCTTCTTACTGTCCTGAGGGTTTTTGATTTGACTGTCTCATGATCACTGCAACCAAGGCTGCTCTGGTGCATCACATTTCCAACCAGCCCTTCCCTGCTGGTGAGCACGAGGTCAAGCATGGCACCTCTCCTTGTCAGCTCCTCTATTACTTGCAGAAGGAAGTTGTCTTCCACACATCTGAGGATCTTGTTCTCTTCTGTTAAATCTTCTTTTCTATGGTTTTGGCAAAGCAAATCTAATATTTGAATATACTTGTGAAGAATGTTAGCAAGAAGAAGAGAAATGTCTGAAGAATGGTGATCTCATTTATTTGTAATTACAGCACAGTGTCAGGCCCTGGGTTGGTTCTGGATGTGCTTACTAATGCAGTCATCCTCTTGTTTGTAGT
Organism: Psilopsiagon aurifrons; assembly: GCA_025447955.1. Lineage (NCBI taxonomy): Eukaryota > Metazoa > Chordata > Aves > Psittaciformes > Psittacidae > Psilopsiagon > Psilopsiagon aurifrons. The sequence continues at coordinate 24,040 of JAOEHY010009799.1, forward strand.
CAGAAGCCATGCTGCTTCAGCTGTAATTAAAGCAATAGTAAAGCCAAAGAGGCAAGATGGTTTCCTAGTGTGTCTGACGTGTCATGCTACTGAACAGAGTAAAATGTCAATGCATTAAAATCTCATGGAATGCCAAATATTAATCTCTACAAATATAAGCAATAAGTTTTCTTTTAATTATATATATATATATTACTGGAAATCAGTACGAAGAAATCACTAGTGTAAAGAGATTGTGTTTTTAAAACAAATTGTATTTTCTTCTTACTTAATGTCTCTTTGGAAAGAACTTGTGGATTAGATTTCATTCTCTCATGGCTTTTCCAGAAATTTAGTGTCTGGCTTTCAGGAAAATTTCTCCTTTCCAGGCACTAAGTGTTCTCACTTTTTGAATATTTTTGAACTTTTGCTGATTAGAAGTGGTACCTTAAAGGCAGTTTGTATGGAATTCCTGCACTGTAGTGAGAGGTTTTTCAGGGTGGTGGAAGGATGCAAGGAATCTATTTGTTTTCATCACCTTTTCAGAGCAGCTGCGTTTGTCTAATGCTACCACATTAGATGTAGAAAAAACTAGAACATGAATAGACAATACTTGCCAACAGTACACATTCTTAGAAGCTGGAAGAGGATTTAACTGGGAATAGAGAAATACGAAATCCAGAAACTGGGTGCTGGGAAGCGGCATTTTGATAAGAAATCCTATGGCTACAACAGCATTTCTGTGCTCCTCAGCTGTCGTCCACAGATACAGGGGATCTATTTCCCCATCATCAAACTTCACACAATTTGTTGCTCAAATTAATTAGGTCCATATCTACTGACAAGTCTCAAATGAAGAAACATCCTTTTTCCTGAGAAAATATTTACATTTCTTTTTTTCCTTTAAAATACCTAAAACAACAAACAAGCAAGAAAACCAGCTTCCTGTTTCCGCAATTCATGTTTGGATGTATAATAGCAAAATTATAGCCTCTGGAACCAGAAATGTTTCGAAATCTGAGAAGGTGATAGGTTTCTTCAGCAGAAGGTGGTGGTGGTCAATAGCGAGTACTTCACGCTGCATGAGCCTGTTGGGGTAGTACCTTCCAGGTTCACTGCTGGGTTTCAACTGACAGAATTCATGCCATCATTTCCCTGACAGTACAAGCAGAGGAGAGTTGTACTGTGCTCAAGAGTCCATGCTATTACATTACTAGAAAACTTGCAAATCTTTTCTTTTGGTCCTGTACTACTTAAGTAGCTACTCATGGAGGCTCAGAAAGGCCAGCCTATTGAGAAAGCTGGTTGCCTCATGTAGAAGTTTTGTGGTTTGTATTTGTGAAATGTCCAGCAACTAATCTGTGATCTTAAGCTCACTCTTCCAATTTGTACCTCTGTCTAGCAGTAATTTGCTTGGTGCATCTGATAACTTCAAATCTGGGATGGATTCTGCTAACTGAAGTTCAGGTAAAAACTCTGCTTCATGCTCCAAGCCTCTAGGAGTTCTAGTTTATCATCTAGCAGCATGTAATAGCTGAAACAAAAGAGAAAAGGCTTTGCAAAATAATTTTCAAAGCTCTTTTTTTTTTTCATATCACACAGTGTAAGAAAAATACAGACCTAAGTAAAAATAGGAAATGTCAAATGACTTCCTACTGCAACTTTCCGACCATTATTGAGTGTTCTTTAAAATTTAGTCAAAACGCACTGTGGAGTCCAACACACCAGAGTACACAGGCCTAAGACAGGAGCAGTGCTGTGGATCACTGAATCCAGGTTTCTCCTGATGGAGACTAGTGGCATCCTTAATTAAAATCACTCAAAGACTGTCCTGAAATCTACTAAGAGGATATTCTGGAACATGACTCCTCTCACAGCTGTAAATGACCTAAATTGAGGAGCACTTCACACACTGATTTTTGTAACAAATGTGTTTGTTACCTTAAGTAATTAATTTCTTCATCTAATATTTACATTCACCTTAGTGTAGAAATAGGTAGTTAATATCTCTCCAAGCTGCATTATGCTGTAGCTTCTACTATAAAAAACTTTTCAATGAATCAGTCCCCTTTATCACCCTCCTCACGCATAGTTTTCTTGTCTCCAAAGATCTGGGAAAACTATTTTTTTTCCTTTATGCAAATTTCAGTCATCCTGTTATTTCATGCAGGTATCGTCGATTGCCTTGCTATTGGCACCTGGCCTTCTTTTTCCTACCCTCCTTCCCCCTAAAAACAGTAAGTGGGTAAAAATGCATCAAAACCAACCATAAAATGGCAAACAAACAAAAGAACTCCAGATACAAAATGCACTCCCTTCAGAATATTATCAGTATCTTGTCAGAATTTTCTCAACGGATTAGCGTTTTCACTTCCTTCCCTGTTCAGATGGGTTTTCCTACACATTTTGTGTTGTGCAATTATTCCAGTAAATCAATGCCCATTTGGACTCCTTGAAATTTTTTTTTTAATTTTTAGTCTGATCACAGTGAAGAGGATTTAGATACATACAGAAACTATGTGATTGTTGAGAGTATTATTTCCAAATGTGAGGAAAGATGGCAGCTGGTTGGTCTAGGTTCTTACTGTTGGGGAAAAGAGGCATAGAAGAAGTTATTTAAAGAAATTCTGCTTATTAAACTAAGCAACTGGGAATCTAGATAATAACTTTCGCCATTTTTAAGAACTCTTCCTGTTTCCTTGCTAAAGGAGTCATTTGCTCAGCAGGGACTGAAGTAATTTCTAAGTAGTGCAAAAGAAAAAACTTATTGTTATTAATTAGGGCCCTATCCTCCCATGCCATGCTCTCCTACTGCTTCTTTTCTGAGTTTAGGATGAAGTAGCAATTCCAGAACCAAGTATATTAGGTTCATACAATTCTCTTTCCTTTTTTTCTACATGAAGCTCCACTTCACAGTGCTTTTCCCTTTCTTATACAACATATTCATGCGATATATTCAGTGACTTTTGCTCTGTGAATCCTCACTGAAAATATATTTTTTTTCTCTGTAGTGATTAGATGCTTCAAATAAATAAAACATCTCTTATATAACAGACATACATATTGAGAAGGCCAGTCTAATGAAAGAACAGATCAACATGGACAAAAGCTAGAAGAAAGAGAACCTGATTATTTCCTATTTTACAGATGGTTCTGTAGCTCAGTGAAATAGAGAGCCAGATTTTCAAGCATTTAGCAACCTAAAGATGCAGATGGTGCTTTTGTGTTTTCAAAAGCACCTGTCTGTGCATTAATACAGCCGAGCGTTAACTTGCTTTAAAAATCTGGATTGGAATTAGTTGTCCATCTTAGACAAGAAATCTGTAGTAATACTAAGAATCGAAGTCTAAATCAGGTATTTTAACAATGATCTTGTCTCACTTCTTTTTATGTAATACATAAAAGCACATGAAATAACTTCAGCTGACAGTCTATGAATGGAGTGTCTGCAATTCAAGCTAACGTTCACACAGGCTGGAGTGCTAGAACATTTTCTCAGATCTTTCCTCCTACAAACCTGAACTCCTTTTTCAAAGTTCCCTGCAGGCTACACTCTTTTTCCTGCCTTGACTAACCCCTTTTAAGATTGTTTTCTTCTTATACCCAGAAAATGGAAGGAGGAAGTACATTTGTATGCTTTCTGGAAGGCTGGTTTTGTTGCAAGGTCTAATTGCATTTTCTTACTAAAAGCACATCAGGAACATCTCTATAACTCCAAATGCACATTTAAGAATTCAAAGTGACACAGTGCTTATAAAGCAATTGCTTCAAAGACATGGAAACACTACCTTGGAAACAGGCTGACAAAGCATTTTGCATGTATTTATTTTTGCCGGATTCCTCTTCGAGTTTTTGACACAAATCTTTGTATCATCTCTTCTTTCCCACCAGTGTATATCTACAGATAAGGTCATTCTATTGTACCTGCTTTCTTTTGGGCTGCTTTTTTTCTCATTTTCTCTTGTGGAGGAGGGATCAGGTAAGTGCTTTGAGGAATAGGCTGGCCTCACAAGCGTCATGTAGCTCAGCTCTGATTACTAGCATTAAAACTTGCAGATGCAATGGATACACTGATGCTACAAGCACTGAAATTATTATAAATGTATTATTCTAGGACAAATCTGTGGACAGTCTGAGGCATAGTATTGCATGTTTTAAAAGAATGAAGGAGAATTTTAAAAGCAGGAATAAAACAGAATTCTTAATGAACTTATCCCAAGCTTCCAAATGCAGATGAACAATTATAGAAGTACTCTCCTGGGGACTTCCCAACATTTTCTATAGATGAAGGGCCTTTCTACCAAAGTACCATATTGTGTCCAGATTCCATATTCAGCTGTGTCAGCAGGTTATGTTTAAAATCCACATAACAGTAAACTTGGGGTCTAGGTATGTTTTCCTCTTAATTAACCTACATAATTGTTTTGTTTTTTTCTTAATTATTATTTTACATAATTCATCCCTTCATTTGCATTTTAATTAGAGAGTGTGCAAAATGTCAAGTTTAATTGGTTCAGGAAGACTCGGTACAACAAAGCCCTGGACTAAATATAGCTGTGGGCAGTGCACTGAACAGCTGGCTTGCAGCTCAGATTAGGATGTCAGTACGTGTAAAGTGTTTTCCTCACCTAGTTTTCTGTAACTAAAACTATCAATACTAATGTCCTCAGTAGGAAAACTGGAGGATTTGTAGACGCCCTGTTCCTAATTTTGAATGTCATGTAGCCCATTTCCTCTTGCGTGCATGCATTCCAGATGCAGTCCTCTTATCCTGATGGACCGGAATCCTAGTCTCCTCTCATTTTATGATATTGCCACTTCCCACATGGCTGCGAAATGGTGTCCTGGAGTCCTCCCAGAAGCTCTGGGCTACACTGACCCATTCAACCTTATCACTTCTCATTCCCCCAGAAAATATCTTCCCCCAGTAGTTGTTACTCTTACATTTCACCACAGATACCAACAAGAAAGGGCACAATTTTCACTGGCAGTGTTGGGGCACAGTAGAAAGTAGCATACAGAGAAGGAGTGTTGCTGTAAGCTGGGAGGAAGTAAATGGGATGTCAGCACTCCCCATTTGTGAGTCTAGGGCAAATCTAGTGGCTACCAAGCAGTAAGGGACTGCACCTTGCAAAATGCATTTTTTGTGGAAGTTTTCAGAGAAGAATTTAATTCCAAGTACCCCCTGTTGTCACTTACTAAGGGGGTTAAAGACTTTAGTCTGTATGAACATGGGACATTATCTGTTTATCTGTATCATTTGGGGTTTTTTAACTCTTCTCAGTTCACTCTCTTGTCTTCGCATTTCCTTATTCCCCTCAGCAGTTTTTTTTAAAGTCGATATCATCTGAAAGAATTGTTTATAGGTTTGACAATATGTTGAAATATTTTCAGTTTCAGATGTGGCAAGTGTAGAGGACCTGGTAGGTTGCTGTAAAGTCTTTGAAAGTAGGAATGGAAAATATGTTATAGGTTTGTTTCTCCTAGACTTTTTCAGATGCCTGGAATGAAGCATTCTGTGTGTAGACGGAAAACTGAAAAACACTCAGAGACAGCCCTTTTGTAGTTAGAATATTTTATTCAGGCTTTCTTAGACTAAAACCCCAGCATGGTGCTCTTGCAGTTTCTGCTTCATGAAGGTCTGTAAAATATTTTATATTTTACTTGTTTTCCTACTTTTTGCTTGACTTTGATTAATTGAAGGATTTCAATCACCTCATTTACCTTTTATCTTATTTCTAGAATCACTATCACTTCCTCAGTGTAAATGAGAAGGGCTGAAACTGAGTCTGCTTGTAACTCATTCATGCCCAGTATGCTCCTACCAAATTCCCTAGTATGTTCATATATTGCAGCTGATATTTTTGACACTTTTACTGGTGTTTTCATGAAAATATATTAGACTTGAATAAAAGCTTAATAAATATAAAATTTCCTTAATAACTATCAGATCAAAGAAAAGTTTCAAGGTAGATTTTCAATTAAAATGATGATAAGAACAGGCATGAAAGGAATTGATTTAGAGTTGACCACATCATAGATAATTACATTGGGTCAAAAAGATTGCTTTAAAGATTTAAGTAACTTGCACTAACATAGGTAAGTGTGTATGTCTGAGTATCTCTGCTACCATACCAGGCCTTTATTCCTTTACAGTACCTCACTAAGACAGAGGCATAAATATTTCATTACGTGCAGAATAACTACTTTTTGCTATATTCTATAGAGAAAATGTGGTTTTATGCTAGAAAGATGAGCAAAAGTAAAACAAATCAGGCATAGGCACCTGGCCATTTGAAAAAAGGTAAAACAAAGCTCCAGACAATTGGTACTGATTTTGGCTGTGATAGAGTTAATTTTCTTCATAGCACAGGGCTGTGCTTTGGGTTTGTGTTTGAATTAGTGTTGATAACACCAGGATGTTTTCCTTACTGTTGAGCACTGTTTACACACCATAGAGGTCTTTTCTGCCTCTTATCCCACCCCACGAGCGAGGAGGCTGGGGTTGCGCAAGTAGTTGGGAGAGGACACAGGGCAGCTGACCCCAGCTGACCAAAAGGATATTCCACATCATATGGCATCATGCACAGATGGGGGAAGAAGGAAGTGGAGGACAAACATGAGAGTGATGGTGTTTGTCTTTCTAGTCACCATTATGTAAGATGGAGCACTGCTTTCCTGGAGATGGCTGAACACCTGCATGCCAATGGGAAGTGTTGAATGAATTCATTGGTTTGCTTTGTTTGTTAAACTGTCTTTATGTGAAGCCACGAATTTTCACTTTTACTCTTCTGATTCTCTCCCCCATCCCATCATGGGGAGCAAGTATCTGCACAGTGCTTAGTTGCCAGCTGGGATTATACCACAACACAAGCCAATACAAGATCCAGCCAAGCAAGCCTAACAGCTCTCAGTCTTCAGCAGTGTAAATTTGGTACATGAGCAGTGACCTCTTATGAGATAGAGCAATACTTCATGCCCTGGGCTACAGGCCTACAAGGTCAAGGGAAAGTGCAGCAGTTCTGGAGCTTTAACAGGTTCAAAAACATTACAGTACATTTTATTTTTCTCAGTTAGAAACCACATAATATATTTTATTTCTCAACTGCTTTTGAACAAACTGCTTGTCACAGTTCATATGCAATGCAATTTCATATGTGCGTGGAATTCACTGTAGATATTATAAAATGATCTGTTTTCCCCTAAGATATTACTGAAAATAATGCAATAGATTTGTTCAATAATACCCAGGGCAGTTTAAAAGCATGGAAACTCAGTATTAAAATTTGCTATAACTATCTTCACTAGAATAGATTCCCCTTGAAATCCACTTGGTAACCAATCTTTTCTATGAGAACTACTACAAAATTTATTTCTATTCTTATGCAATTTTCAGATGCCAGAGCACACATCAAGTGTTTTGTTGGTATTGATTTCAGTTACTGTATTGGCAACTACTTTGTAGTGTTATTAACATAATACAGCTCCATGCAAGATCTTATGGCTCAGAAAGATGCATTGATTTTCAAGTTTCTAAAGCAAGTTGATTTCATGTTTCCACACTCTTTCACTCACACACTCAAAAGAAGCAGCATGTGTGTGTCCTAGTGTTCTGACCAAAATCACTTGTGTGCACTACAAGTGCATGAGATGTTCTGCATCTCTAGAGCTCCTCCAAACAAACAATAATTTGGCAATGACAAACAAGTGTTTGGACAGATCTTTCGTTTCCATCAGGAGCTATCAGCTATTTTGGGGTAGATCTTCACTTCAAATCTCGCTTACTTCAACCATCTCAACTCTTAAGCTACATCACTGTCCACTGCCTGTTTCTCCTCTTTTGACCTATGTGTGAAACATATCTCTTGCTTGTTTTCCCGGCAGTTGAACAGGGAAAGCAGTAATGTATGTGGTGCGCTGCATCCCTGCTGCCACCCTGCCAGTGTTTGGGCACTGGCCTATTTTGCTGATGAGTCGTCTCCTTCTCCTACCACAGGACATTTGCTTTTGATATCAAGAACATACTCCTCAATTTTGCTGATGAAAGCAATGTCCTGGGAACAGCGTCCCTTGTTATCTGGACATTCTTTAAGCCTTTGTTCTGCTTTCCTTCTCATGCTTACACATCCACATTTTCATTCAGACTTCCTTCATGCAGATTTTAATATTTCTTACATATCTCTTCTGTGCAAACAAAAAAACCTCTACTTTTCTTGGGTAAATTCATTTTTCCAAAAAGTATTTTAGATTTATAAAATCAGATACTATTGTTTTTCTTGCTGTGTAGCAGCTTCTATAAGGTCATCACAAGTAAAATAAAAGCAGAAGGTACCACAGAGATAAAGAAAACACATGCTATAGCGGGCAAGATAATCGAATATCATCGTAAACGCACATAAATTAGAGTCTTACAAAAACATAACCTTGCCTACAGGAAAAAATCTAATACAAATGTTATATGATGGCTGTCCAGTAGCATTCCTTTTGCTGCTTTCCTCTTCCTTTCTTAGTGATTTCATCATTTGTTGAGCCTCGAACCAAATTAGATTGTGAAAGGTCTCAGGGCAAGGTCATGTCACTCTATACATTTGAACAATGCTTGGCACAGTGTCACCTCACTTTTGACAGGTTTCCCAGGAATTGCTGTAATATGAATAATAACAAATAACATCAATAATAACATGTGACCTAATAAGATTGCAACATACATGCCCTAATACATATTTGATGGTTTAATACTTGAAGTTTGGCCAATATGGGCTTCTTTGTCTTACTAAAGCTTCAAAGCTTAAACAATTTTTTCAAAAAATGTCAAATATTTTTCTTAGTATTTCTAACGAGAAATTCTCTGTGATAATTTCTGTTCAGTTTTCCATGGTTTGGTACATTCCTACATATGACACTAGTTCAGATTCCCAGCTAGGGAAATCCACCTTTCATTGAGTCATAGAATCGTTAGGGTTGGAAAGGACCTTAAGATCATCTAGTTCCAACCCCCCTGCCATGGGCAGGGACAATTTCCACTAAACCATATCACCCAAGGTTATGTCCAACCTGGCCTTGAACACCGCTAGGAATGGAGCATTCACAACTTCCCTGGGCAACCCATTCCAGTGTCTCACCACCCTTACATTAAAGAATTTCTTCCTCATATCCAATCTACACTTCCCCTATTTAAGTTTGAACCTGTTACTCCTTTTCCTCTCACTACAGTCCTTAATGAAGAGTCCCTCCCCAGCATCCTCACAGGCCCCCTTCAGGTACTGGAAGGCTGCTATGAGGTCTCCATGCAACCTTCTCTTCTCCAGGTTGAACAGCCGCAACTTTCTCATCCTGTCTTTATATGGGAGGTGCTCCAGTCCCCTGATCATCCTCATGGCCCTCCTCTGGACTTGTTCCAAAAGTTTCATGTCCTTTTTATATTGAGGATACCAGAACTCAACAAAATACTCCAAGTGAGGTCTCACGAGAGCAGAGTAGAGGGGCAGGATCACCTCCTTCGACCTGCTGGTCACACTCCTTTTGATGCAGCCCAGAATACGGTTGGCTTTCTGGGCTGCAAGAGCACACACTGCCAGCTCATGTTAATTTTTCCATCAACCAACACCCAAAGTCCTTCTCCGCAGGGCTGCTCTGAATCTCTTCTCTGCCCAAAATGTATTGTGTGTCTGGGGTTGGTCCCACCCAGGTATAGGACCTTGCACTTGTCATGGTTAAACTTCATCAGGTTGGCATCAGCCCACAGTCTCACAAGCGTGTCAGGGTACCTCCGGATGGCATTCCTTCCCTCCAGCGTATCGACCAAACCACACAGCTTGATGTCATCCGGCAAACTTGCTGAGGGAGCACTCAATCCCAGTGTCCATGTCACCAGAAAGATGTTGAACAAGACCAGTCCCAACACCTATCCCTGAGGGACACCACTCATTACTGGCCTCCAGCTGGACGTTGAGCCACTGAGAACAACTCTTTGCGTGCAGCCATCCAGACAGTTCTTTATCCACCAAGTGGTCCACCTATCAGATTGATGACTCTCCAATTTAGAGACAAGGGTGTCATGTGAGGCAGTGTCCAATGCTTTGCACAAGTCCAGGTAGATGGCATCAACTGCTCTTCCCTTGTCCATCAGTTCCATAGCCACATCATAGAAGGCCACCAGATTGGTCAGGCAGGATTTCCCCTTAGTGAAGCCATGC
>JAOEHY010009802.1:0-56217 GCA_025447955.1 Psilopsiagon aurifrons
AGCAGTAGTGGTTTGTGTTATACCTTAGTTACTAAACTGTTCTTATCTCAACCTGTGGGAGTTGCATTCTTTTGATTATCCTTCCCATCCCTCCAGGAGCAGAGGGAAGAAAAAGGGGGAAGTGAGTGAACAAACTGCATGGCTGATTTATAGCCTAAACCACGACAGCTTTACATAAGCTATAAGAGAAACCGTTCTCTTAGTATTTGTTGAATTGATAGATAGCCAAGTACAGCCAAATCCAAGCAAATACCACTACCACATGCCAATTTCTAGGAAAATTCGTGTCATTAATATTTAAATCCTCTGCCTGCAGGAGGCAGAGAAGCCCTGGTCCAGTATCCCAGAGGGAGGAGCAGTCCTGACCACTAAGTCACAGCATCTGATGTTCTGATGTTGTCATGCCCAAGCTCTGTGTCACACCAGTGTGATATGCAGTCAGGTACTTTAGCAGTCTGAATACATCACTTTCCTTTGACATCTAGTGGGAGCTGAGAAACCATGGGCTTCTCCCCATGACTGCTGGCAAGTTTGTATGATGCAGATCTCCAGTGGCAAGCCAAGTTTTGATGTACCTCCTTGATTTTGGGTTGACTTTCAAGCAGCAAAATGCTGCTTATAAAATTATGATGGTTCAGGCACCACTACTTTTTCCCTTGTGCCCATGTCTTGCCTTCCAAGCCACAGAATCATAGAATCACAGAATGGTTTGGGTTAGAAGGGACCTCAGAGATAGATTATCTAGTTCCAACCCCACAGCTTCCGCTCGACCAGGTTGCTCCAAGCCCCATCCAACCTGGCCTTGACCACTTCCAGGGATGGGGCAGCCACAGCTTCTCTGGGCAACTTTTTCCAGTGCCTCACCACTCTCACAGTGAAGATTTTCTTCCTAGTATCTAATCTAAATCCACCTTCTTTCAATTTGAAGCCATTCCTCCTTGTCCTGTCACTACATGCCCTTGTAAGAAGTTTCTCTCCTTCATTCTTGTATGCCCCTTCAGGTACTGGAAGGCTGCTATAAGAAAGGTGTGTTCTGTATATCTGAATATGAAACGATGTAAAACTTTGCCACTAGCTATTATAGCAATCTACCTTATATCCACCCAGTTGCATAGTGGCTGCGTCTGAAACTGTTCTGGACATAGAGCAAGTTATCTAAGTGAGCACAGCTGAAGTGTCATTTCAGTCACACCATCCGTCTGGAGCCTTGCCCAGCTGACTCCTACTTGCTTTCCCTTGGTTTCGAATACAAATGGATCATACTGGCTTTTCTTCATGATCTCTGTGCCCCACCTGTGTTGCTCCTTAGCACAAAACTAGCAAAATCCTTTGCAACCTAAGTAATCTTTTGCAAAACCTGAAAGGAGAAAAACATGACCTGACTCACTGAATAAAAAAGAGACCTTCACATTGCTGCCTGATGTTAACAAAGCACATCAAAGCATGCCCCAAAGTAGAAAAGCTATCTCAACATAATTCAGCTGATTTCCTCACAGTTGTCTCTGAGATAAAAATAAAAAAACCCCAATCTTTACAGTTTTCACCATTAGAACCATGTTCTGTTTAACATGCTACCTATTCATTAAGGTTTTGATTTTACCAATACACTGAGGTATTAATATAAGCGGAAAAGGCTGAGGTTCATTAAAAACAGAAGAATTCTTACAGATGATGAAGGATGAGAGAGAGCAGTAATTCTATTTTATCTGTACAGGTTTTGTTAATTGGGTGATAGGATGATAACTTATGATATGCTAATTTGTTAGATTGGAATGTGTTTGAGCTCAGTAACAAAACTGTCCTGATATCTGATAGCTCTGAGAAGACAATTTATGAGATCAGGCTGAGCATCTGATGTATCCTGATGTAACCCTGAAAGCAACATGAGAATTTTGTGGTACCATATAAATGTACGAGTTGACATCTAACAAATGGAATAATAAAGGCAAATTCACTGTAGTCAAGTGCTCGTATGTAGTTTTCCAACTTTTACACTACTTACCTGGCTTTGCAATAGAAGGGCATGCAAGGAAGGTATTCCAGTGCTCTAATCAGTGATGAAAGCTCTGCCAGCTGCCAATGAGCCACAGCTGCAAGCCTGAAAAGAGCCATTTGTGCACTAGTTAGGGTGATTATTTTTGTCATGAAGAAAGTTTCCCATTATGCAAATGTAGAAAGCTGTGCAAGAACTCTTTATGTGACTTTTTAGAGAGGCAAACCTAGGTGAATGACAAGATCTGCACCTTCTCGCTAAGTCAGCCCTGTGAATGTGACCACTTGGCAGGTCTTGCTGTCATGCAGATGAGGAAGAATGTAGAAACCTGGGAGCATGGGCAAACATGTTTTTCTTCTTTCAAACCTCTACATCCTTGCTAATCCCAACAGTTTTAGTAGAAACTGCTGCTTTAGCAACGGAGGTAGGTGAAGACCTACTGGATCTGTTCACACACGCACAAAGTATGGCAGTTCTTAGTGCTCTGTCCTGCAAAGCTCTCACCAGTGCTAATGGCGAGTCAGTTCTCTTTTCCGCCTTTCCTTCCAGGCCTGCTTAAAGTCACAAGTGTGTCCCAGCAGGTTAGGACACCAGAAACCATCTCTCTCGGCTTTATCTTGCATTCACACCACTGAGAACTCTTTCCTGGAAGCAGTAGTGGAATGTGATTAGGAAAGAGGTTGTGCTGCAAAATACATCCCTGCTTATTCAAATGATATTTCTCCAGGCCTTGCACATATCACCGTACCATTATACTAGTTCTTACAGGAATCTCTGTTACCCATTCAGCTGCTTACCATTGCACATTTCAGGAATATATCATGGACTATGGCTGCATGATGACATACTGGAGCTGGTGGACATACTGGTGACTCTTGGACACAGCACCAGCCCAGCTTTCCTGGAAGTTGCAAGACCAATGCCTTAGGGCTAATAGATGCATATTTAAGCATCACAGGGTTTCCTTCTTTACAAGCCCCAGTTCCACTTACTCCAGTGGAAGACATGCAGACAATATGTAAAATCAGGTCAAAGGGCATTTGGGCAATAGGAGGTCCTTATTGCCAGATCCTACCTAGGCATACTATGCTGAAATATCATCTTTGCATGTATCTTATACAAGCCATGGACTTGTAGATGCATGTGGCACTTTTATCCCTGCAATTAGAATCATCAAGGAAATAGAAGCTATGCTTGTATTAAATACACCATTAACATAATATATACAGTATCTATATACAGTATTTATCATAACATACTTGCTTTCATAAAGCCACATACAATTGATTTTTTCAGCAATCATAGTTCTCTATTAGCAGCCAGTATTTAGAAGATGCTGGTTTAAAAGTGCATAAAGAGTCCCTTCCTTCTGTCTTGAACTTTAAATATTTCAGAATTCCAGCATCAAAAACAAACTATGGTATTGATTCAGTAAGGTACTGACAGGCACTTCTAAGCCCTGAAGCACTGAACCGTGCTTATGCTTCTTTGAGCTACAGCTGCTCCCAGGCCTTACTGAAGTCAATGCCTCTGCTAAGGAGCATCCTTCCAGTTGAGGTGAAGGGAGCAATTGCACAACCCCTGTGTGTATCAATAAGAAAAATAATCGTAAGCCACAACCCCAGGCCACCTGCAAAACTGATCCAAACCCTTTGTATGGGTAAACAGGTTTCCCAAGAGTAACAGCAAACACAAGAGTGATATCCAGTGACTGCTTATGGTCTTTTGCACTGAAAGCACAACTGCCAAACTAAGAAACAGTACTGGGCTTGGGACTGAGGCCATGGCATTCTCTTACCAGGAAAAATTTGTTTCACTGAGCTGCAAAGTTGTGCTTTGCTGAATACCACATCACAGCTTCCACAAAGGAGCAAGAAATTCCTTGCTTTAGTAGCTGACCTGCTGGTCTGATGGTAGCACACCCTCTGAGGATATGCAAATGCGGTTCTGATCTCCATTCACTGTTAAACAGAAAGTCCCTGTATGAGTTTTAGTGATGCACAGAAGATACTCACAGATTTGCACAAGGGATTCTGAAATTCAAACATATGTAATTTCTTAATGGCACCTGATTAGCTCCAGAGACACTAGATACTAAATGAGAATTTGAGGGAAAACATTTTCCCTTGATTTAAGCACAGAATTTTCCTGGCTTAGGAAACACAGCACAATGAAAACATCTCAAGGTGACTCAATTACTTAGAACAAAATAGAGAAAAGTAATTTCTTCAACAGTAAGTTTCCCTAACTTTGTGTTAGGAGTTGAATATCTGAAATAGATAGTGCAAAGACCTTACCTGTTCAGAGGATAATAATCTTAACTCTGAAGGATACTCAATAAATGCACATGAAGTTCAAAATGACATATATATGGAGGGGGCACAGTAAGCCATAATGCATAGGACTGGAAATAATAGGCTTAACAAGCAGCAACAAAGACAGGAGTTTTACAAGTACTTACAAAAATATACCACAGCAACTGAGAGTCTGAACTGGTCTCTGAACTGAAGTTCGGAGACCCTCTTACTGCTCTGCCTCTCAATTTTGTGGCTGCCCCTGCCCCAACCCCTGCCCAGGCCCCACCCTGCGCTGGGCTTCCCAGTCCCCCTTCCCAACACAATGTCCCATTTCTGGAGACCAGCAAGTCCTGGGGCTCTCTGAAGACAAATAAACGTCCCAGAGACACCTCCCTCCCTTCCTGGTGGCCCCCTTCACGCTGCAGTGTCCCCCACTATTCCGGCCCCCTGCACAAAATAGGGCAGCAGGTAAAGAGGGAGTGACTGCCACCCCCTGCCCAGCGGGGCCCTCAGCCGCCGGAGCTCCTCTGTGCTGTGAGAGGAGCAGTCCCAGCCCCGGCACAGCTGCAGTCCGGATCAGGACCGAGCTGCAGCGTGGCTGGGCACTTGCACCCGCTCCCACAACTGGAGCTGATGGGCCGCGGAAGACAGGCCTGGCTGGGCTGGGGGCCCTGCCTCAGACCTGTGGTTTCCTCAACAGGAAGATGCTGAAGCTGGAGCAGGAGCACCCAGGATGCTTCAGACCCAGGGCATGCTTTCCTTTTAAACACACCTTAGCCCTCACCTGCTTAGGCCACCATCAGCAGCCCCTGGCCCCCGTGCAGGGTCCAGCAGCAGCTTGGCACCTCGCATGACCGTGACTCGCATACAGAGAGGGCTCCCGGCTTTGTGGGCTTTTGAGAGCCTCTCTAATTATGCAGAGGTTTGCTCATAGCAAAGTGCGTGCAGTCAATAGCCCTTGGGCAGCCGGCCAGCAAGGAGATGCCCTCCCCGTCATCTTGTGAGTGTTAAAAACACTTTTTAGAAAATAAAAATAGTAACTGGCCTCCATGAAAACAGTACCTACCAACCAGCACAGACCCAGCTAAGGGTGAAGAATGTCCACCGAAAGCTGAACAACTGCAATGCAATAAATAACAGTGTGACAAAACACGGCTGTTTTCCAGAAACAAGCCAAACATTGTTCACTCTGGCTGCAATGACCTCTAGTGCTACAATCACAGTTAAAAGGGCAGAACTTCTCTTACAGTCAACCTGTTTCATATGTAGGTTGGGGTTTTACTATACAGCACTGTAGAATTTTAGCACCTTCCAGTAAATGCACAAAATTGGAAGTATTTATGAATTAAAAGTACAGGAAGCCCATTGTTTCCAAGGTTCATTAAAAACCTGCTTGATAAGGTTTAACTTTATTCCTTTTGTCTACCTGCTGCTAAATCAAGAGAACTTAGGACATCTAGTGATGGATGACACATGATGAAATTAGTAAAACATGCATGAAATCCAAACTGAACCACCAATGCATCAATTACCTGGGTGTGGATCAGCATTGCTCCACAAGCAGCAGTAATTTGGGCCTCTGGACTCAGTCTGCATATAATTAGTGCAATGCATAAAGCCCCCTAGTTTTTAGGTAGCTGTAAGATTTCTAATTACTTTAAGTTCTCTAATACATTGCCAAACTTTCATTTACTATGGGTAACCATAACAAATTCTTCAATTTAACTTCCAGTATTGACACATGCAGAAACAATGAATGAAATCTAATGAGAACCTGTAGTTATGGCACATTCTCCTCCCTTCAACCACGGACCTGGTCTCACGCTGTGGAGGATGGAACTGATGTGGTCCCAGTACTCTGATGAATATAAGGCAGAAAGAGTATTTGAGTCTAATTTTATTCTACGAGCTAATCTTATTCCACAGTTAAATAACTCTAGAAGGACCTGCTGAAATACTTGAAGTTGTTTCTGTGAGGTCTATTCACAGTGAAAACGATACTTTGGTTACTTCATTATGACATATGTCATTATGACAGATTCAAGTTTCATGGAATTCTCCCCTTACACCTCCAATGTTATTTTAATTATTATTGGCCTTCTGTTTGTGATTGAAGAGCATTTGCTTTAAATAGCTAAGTGCAGCTCAGCGATATGGTGAGCTGATTCACCTTTGTTGAAATGCAAAGGAACACAATGAGAACCTTGAAATTTCAACTGTCATTGTTTATTACTGTTTTGGCTACATTCTCTACAATTTCAGCAGCATCTTAAAGAGACAGTTAATGTTTCTTTATATACAATGAAAACAAAATGGCTTGCAACATCAGAAACAAGAGCAACAGTTTAACTGTACAATACTAAATGAAAACCGGTGGTAATACAGCCTCCTTTTTCTGCAACATGGACAAAATTACATATAGGTATTCAGCATCAAGAATGGGGTAGTAAAAAGAATAGTGAATGAGAGATACACTGTTCTGAAAAGTAAGTTTCTACCATACAAGGCAGTTAGAAAATGTTTCACATTTTAAAATATCTGTACAAGAAACATTTCCTTGTTGATAGGAACTTCCAGAAATAGAGAATAACCATGAGCAACTTCTACGTCTAGTATCAATGCGCTCTGCATGTCGAGAATGCAACAAACTGGCTTAAAGAACTGTACTGTATATTGCCAACACAGATCTGTTTTACATGCCTTGATTGTTAATGAATTACTTACTCTTAATCTCTCAATAACGTACAGCTGACTTGCACCTTAAGGAGGTCATTTGATTCTTTCGCAAAAGTAAAAGCAACATCATATAGCAGCAATTAAAAGCGCCTTGAGGGAGACTTAAAAAAAATACAATATCCAATTAGAAAATGCCATACTTTAAACATTTGTACAGGAATAAGTTGCTGAAATTTAACTGAAAATGTGACATCTGTACAACAATTTACAATAGAGCTAGAAGGGAATTTATCATTATTCCTGCATAGAACATTATACATGACCTGTTTGCATTTGGTTTCATACTGTTGCTTGCTCTTATCAGAAGTCTGGAAAGTTTCACAAGTTTCAATACCACAGCAAGTACAGTTTTTTTAGAAAACTGAGCAGATTTCAAAATTAGCAATCTATTTGAGAAGTAAGTACCAGGAATTCCATATCACCCTTCCAATCTAAATTCAGTGAAACACCACCACATTTTTGGAGGTACAAGCCTGAGTTGCCAAATAATACTACAATTTTATCTGAGGAATCTGATGCAGAACCTATCTTCAACTGTCTCACACTCCTTACTTTGGTTTCAAAAGATCAATCTCTTGGAAAGATGGCAGTTTAGTTTATAATCAGGCACGGAATTTTTCCTGTTTTCGAATTTTTTCACTACCCTTTTTTATTTAAATAATGAAAAACTACCCTTCATGTTAGAACTTTCCAGTATCAACCAAATGTACTTTTAAGTATTAAAAAGATTATTTACAATGTTCCCCAGAAAAAACTAAAAACCTTCTCTTCAGTCTTCAACACAACATACCTGTTAGTGTGTAACAGGCAGTGTCATCCTTCAATGTTTAAAAGTATTTCTCAGAAGGGTACATTTATTCACAGTCCATGATCCATTCCAATCATACAAATGACACTATGTAGGAGGACTTCAGTCCAAAAACACAGTAATCAAACTTGTCCTGTGTAAAAACACTCAACTGCTTTCAAGCTGAAGTCTGCATCTGGAAACTACACAAATGTATAATGCCATTCCATGGTTGGAGAAATTTCAGTACGAAATAATGCTTGAAGTAGGTGGTGTAGGGGATGCTGCTAGCCCAGTCATATGTAAGTTTCCTGAAGAATTTGATCTCCTCATATGAGGGAGAAGATAAGGATCATTAGCCAGCTGGTGGACATCAAATCTATCCTCTTTTCGGTATGCTAAACAGCGTCTGATAAAGGCCTAGAAAAGAAACACAAAAAGTTACAGTACCATTCCAAATAATTACGTTTGCTTGCAAGCAAATACGCATGTCCTCCAGCACAAACTCTTGTTCCTATCTAATTCAATTCAAATGACAGTGCAACATTTTGCCACTGAGACCATGAAAAAAATGTAACATCACTGAAGAAAACAAACAAACTCCAGCAAATTAATTGCCTTCATATAATTACACTTAAAATGCTTACTTCCATGTTTAGGAACTGTATTTACAAGCAAAATATTAGCATATCACACAATTAAAATCCTGCACGTATTATACCTGAGCAGCCTAGTGAAAACCAGAAGCAAATGTCAAGAGGACTGAAAAAGTAGAAAGGAGCTCCACGGAGCTCCTAAAACCATTCAGCTGTGTAGTAGATGAAGAGTACATGGAAGATACAGGGACAGAATTTTAATGCTTTAGCTGACCTTTGAAACCAAGCACTGCCAACATGTACCACAATGGAATAAAGCAAAACGTGAAATTTTACAATGGTGGTTGCCATTTTCAATTGGCATTAAATACCTAATAGATTATTTAAGAAACACTACCTAGCTGGAACTCCTTTCCCAGAAAAAACTCAATCCCATGTGCTTAAAAATATCTCATCAACTCACAAATTCTGTAGCTAGCTTCAGGACTGTTCTTGAGACACTATGTTATTCTACATTTAGGTCCATACAATGTATGCCGATCACTTTACGCTGAAAGTTTCTGTCAAGTCTTGTCTAGCATAAACAGATCATTTGGTCTCCTGAGAGCTTGGGCTTCAACATTTAATGATAGAAAATCCTTATTATTACTACAGAACTGTCAAACACGTCATTACTTAATTTAGGACTTAATTTAAAAGAATTGCAAATCTTTTCTTTGATAAATCTGTTCAGCTGTTTGTTCTTTGCTCCAATTAAAAACTGGAGATTAAAGGAAAAAATCTATGATGCAAGCTCCAAAGAATCCTGCTAGAATTTACTTCTATCATTTACATATCCAGCATGAGCAAGGTATAAAATAAAAATAATGCACATCTGTCAATACATATTCAGATGTTTATGAACATTATGGATTTTAACCAAATTCTTCTCAATAAATCCTTCACAACAAACCAATTGTTCAGAGTTGTTTGCAAGATCCTCAGTAACAGTTTGTGCCTAAAATGTTTGTAAAAGACTTCATGCTTCTGTGGCACTGTAGACACATTACTGCAATGAGAGGAAGAACACTGCACAAAAACCGAAAAAGCAAGGAGGATCAAAGGACGGTTACAGTCTGAAAACAAACAATGTCATTTCAGGTTCCATATTTATTTCACCTCCATATTTTCCAAATCAGAACCTCAGTTTACAAGCTGTTCTTTTCCAAGTGCCAGGCCTATAAATCTGAAAGACAATTTGGATTCTACAGTCATCAAAAATGGTCTGAATTTACAAGTTAGTCTGAAATTGGTTTATAGCATTTCCACTAGAGAATAATTTTTCTCTCTTACATCTATGGTGACAATGTAAGTAAGAGCAAAGAGTACTGAAAGTTTATTTTAGTCTTTCAAACAAACAAACAGAACATGGAATACATGTAGAACATCAAAGTTGCCAAT
This sequence comes from Psilopsiagon aurifrons, assembly GCA_025447955.1. Lineage (NCBI taxonomy): Eukaryota > Metazoa > Chordata > Aves > Psittaciformes > Psittacidae > Psilopsiagon > Psilopsiagon aurifrons. The sequence continues at coordinate 9,850 of JAOEHY010009802.1, forward strand.
CCTCCACTGTCTACTCTTGTCTGTCTACTCTTTCCCAACATTAAGTAGAAAGTACTAATGACAAAGAAACACGAAATTAAAAGACAGGGATATAAACTGTTAACATGCAATGTTATCAAGTTGTATGATGCTTATTTGTCAAATGCATTCAAGGGAGATAATTTTTCCAAATGGGGGTGAAAACCCAAAAAAAGCAACCAGAAAATTCTACCAAAAAACCTACAATTCTTCACCAAATATTCCTAACCTTAACTGCAACTCACTAACATTAATTCTAGAAATTATAACTGATGGAAAAGTATCACAAATTCTATTAGCAAGTTTATGCACCCAAAAGACTTATTTTCTTGGGAGACTCCAGCCTCTAGAAACAGGTTTCCTTTCCTTTAAATCTTTAGAAGGTAGATCTTAACATTCCTAGCATTTTTTCAGCATGCGTCCCAAATCTAAGTATGTTTAATTAGTTGCTGAAATCTGAACTGGCATTCTATCATCTTAGCAGTTTTTTATCTTTCAATGAGCACATCTCTTCTGCATCTGGCCATGAATACATTTTTCAAAAATGGGGACAATTTTGCAAACCAGTAACATGTATAATGTTTTTGTCCTTATTCAGAGAACTGGATTTGTGTTAATGGATGCTCTCAGCAGCAATCATTTGGGAAACCACCTTAATCTGTTTCAACTGATCTACAGAGATGAGAGAGATGAGCTTGATACTACAGATGTTTCAAAATAACATTTTTCAGGAAACTGCCATCCACACCTTTATGGCATCAACATATGTTATAGATTCTTAACCTTAAAAATTTAAGTTTCTAACCTCAGCTTTCAGTTAACACACACATATACTACAACCTTTCAAGGCGAAGAGTGTTAGCAGCCATATACTCCAGGTATTTGGCGATCAAATAGTTCTTCAAGCCAGTAAAGCAGAAGAGAATAACACTCGCTATTTTCAGAGAGAGCTTGTTGCTGTTAGCATTAGTATTTCACAAGAATTTGTAGTGAGACAGCTTGAGTGAGACACTAAGATCCTCCGGGAAAAAGCAAAGCAGACAATTTTTGAGGTGGCCTACTTTAAAACTGCGTGCAAATTTCTGGAATATATATAGGCTCACTTTGAAGTACATGATTTTGAGAAGCCCCAGAATAAGATTTCTTATATAAAAACATAAAAATACTAGTTCTCAATTATGTTTTCCTACATGTTTAGTTACTATGTCCCACAGCATTTGTAACAGTAATTTTAAAGCAGAATCCTTTCTGATGAATGTTTTAACTGTTACTCAGAAATCACATGAAAAGTTACCTTGGCTTCATTGCTTACAACAGGTTTAACAGGGAACTGAACTTCTGTGGCTTTTAATATTGTATTTTCTTGTAAGATATCTTGCTGCGATTGATTGTGGCCAAATGGCTGAAAAATAAGCACATTATTCGCTTCATGAGAGTTATCCAACTACTTTGATTTCATAAATATTTATGCTGCAGTAAGTTGCTGAAGTGTTAATACAAACTGCTAGCCATTCTGTAAATAAGTTTCAGTCAAGATTTTCTACATTTCTTGCAGTATCAAAGCACACCACCAAAAAGTAACACAAGTAATCTTCCATGTAGATTTACATCTTTGTGAGTATAATTCACATTCCACTGGTAACAGGCATTTACACTAAACCTCTGATTTTTAAACAAAGTTTTCTTTACCTTTCTACCATAAAGGCATTGAAAAAAGATTACTCCAACTGACCATACGTCAACCTTATTAGAAATCTTTGGCGGCTCTTTGCCAACTACAAAACACTCTGGAGGCAGGTACCTGGAAAACAAAATACGCATCTCAGTGTCTGCAAGTAGATGTATGGCATCACTAGACTTCCTCAAATACCAAATTATACAAACACTTCACATACACATCTCTGATCTTTTGACAACCGTACAGCTGCCTTATGATCCACATTCCAACACATTGCACAGCCATCAAAACTGACATGACAGCTTTTTGTATAGTCAGTCAAATAGAGGGTCTATTTCACAGAAGCACAAATACCAATATTCTCTACCTAAATCACTAATTATCACCTTTCTTTGTTTTGTTTTAATTGGGATCCTAGGTTAAATATGAACTGTCTCCATCTATCAGAGCAAGAAAAGATGAAAGCCATATAGAGCATTTTACAGCAAGTCCTGGTTAGGAATCAAAGATGATATAGATACGACTTAAAGACTCTTTTATCTAAGTTTTTAGTAAGAACAATGATATAACCAGAGGTGTATATGGTAGACAAAGATGATTGCTATTTCCATTCGTATAATCTGCAGGAAGCCATATTTAAAGAGCTGAAAGTTGTGGGAGTTCCTGTGGCACTCCTGAATTAGAAAAGAACTGGTGAAACGGAACCTCCTTAAAAAACAAACAAACAAACAAAACCTCCCAAGCATATCAATGTGGGGCAGTCATGTATTATCCACTGTAACATCTAAAATCAAGAAAGACATAAAAGCAATTAAGAGTATCTACAGACCAGACATTCTTTCATCAACAGCATGTAAGACTTTTAAAGAAATTTTGAAGAAAGATTTGTAGAAACGGAAATAAGGAGAAAAATGAGATTAGAATGCAACATAAATATGAATTTCACACAGTATCACAAAAAACTCATCTGGAATACTCGTGTACAATTCTGATTACAACAATCAAGAAAAATGAGCTTAAAGAGATGCAAGTGCTGAGAAAGCTACTAAAATGATCTGAAGAATAGAGAGCCTACAATTCAGGGAAAAATATTGAAGGCTAGAAAAACATCAAGAGGAAAGTACGAGAAAAGGAAACAATCTGCTTCAGGAAGGACACTGTTGGCACAGGAACAAACAAGTATAAACTGGCCACAAATAAAAACAGTTCGTAAATGAGAGGATTAGGTTTCTAATGATCAGAGAACTGAGGTTACAGAACACACTTCAAATCAGATTACTGGGGACAAAACACTAACTAAATTTAATACAAACGTCTTTAAGTTTACAAAAGAGATTATGTGACCTGACTATCTGGAAAGGCAGGTAGCCGGATCCAGTGACTGAGGAAATCCCTCCCAAGACTAGGGTGCTGGCAGTTTGTGCAATATGTTCTAAAGAGACTCATCCCCCACCTCAATCTCATTCAAGATATTTCCTTTCTTAAAGAAGATTCCGGGATCAGAGAAAGTATGATTTAGTAATGCAGAGATTCATCATGAACCCATAATGGTCACAGACCATTTTTGATGTCTTATTTTACAGCACCACTAATTCCTGTGGCATTTTAAATCAAATCCAAAGGCTGTAAGTTTTTTACATACATTGGTACAATAAATTGGTCTTTATATAGGTAAAGCATTAAAAGAGTAACAAAAGCCTAATGCTTCTAAAATGCTTAAACTTGAATAACTGTCTTCTCATAGCGTGTGCATATTGGCACTTGTGCAAGAGTATGTGTGCTTGCTTTTCTAAAAAATCTGAAGGAAAAGGAAAAAACTTTATTACGTGCAACTTCCAAATATAGGAAAAGTTGCAGAGCAAATGGGAACAACAGTGGCTTCTCTGTTTAGTTAGGTTTCAGCTCCTCACTCCGACCTTGCTACAGGCAGAATGAGGAGAGTAAGAACAAATGAACTCACAAATAGTAACCTGGCCAATACTAGCTGACATATCTACCATGGTAGCTGAAAGAGCTACTGTGACATGAACAATCTGCATCTTTAGAAAGCAAATTCTAGAAACAGTTTTTCAGTAAGCTTATTGTCATTCCTGTTCTGTAGACAGCTCTAAAATTTCAGTTTTTTCGGACAAGCAAGCAAGTGCACACAGAAAACAAATCACAGCTGCTGAGCTGCCATTAACCTTTAGGACTGAAGAGTGAACACTCTTTTGTCCTAAGGACATTAACTGCTGGTAATCCCTGCTCTAAGATGCCCAAGGACTAAGCACCCACACTTAATCATGATAGCTCTGTCAAACATCTTCAGGCATCTTCAAACACACCTGCAGCAGAAGATTAAACACCTGCTTCTTCAGGGAAACCATGTTTCTAAATCATAGTGATCTTCTCCACATTTTTTTATATATATATAAAAAAATAAACAACACACTCTCACACTCTCTTACTTGTTACGTTACCATTCTAACATTTGTGAGTATCAACATTCATAGTACTGCACAAAAGTCTTGCCTGTCATCCATTTTAATATTTCTAATGCTATCTCTCTCTCCAAATTGGCTTGGTAAGAGAGCATTTATGAAACATGAACAGCAAAACAGAAACCAGGTATTACCAGTAAGTTCCTGCTCCCTGTGAAGTTAAATCCATTCCATCCACACCGTAGCTATCATCATCCATTATTTTGGAGAGGCCAAAATCAGTAATTTTTATTTCTCCACATGCTGTTCCATCTACAAGAAGGATATTACCTATCCAGGAGGGGTGGGAAAAAAAAAAAACACCACCTCAAAAAAAGCTAACAGAATGTTTTATTTTCACAACCAGGTTAAATTTTCATAAATATCTAACTTCATGAGGGTAAGGGCCAGCTTTACATCATCTTGATACCCTTGAGTCTAAAGTAACTAGACTCCTGCAGTCTCAGGAACTCTCTAGGTTATCAACATCATCTGAAATGGCTCCCTCAGCTGGGAGCTGGCTGGACAGTGAGGAAACACCAAAATGTCGTCAGGAAACACAAAAACATTCATAGCAGGATACCAGTTACAATGAAGTTATATATTTTTCTGCCCAGAAGAAATCCTACACTACAGGTTTCAGGTTTTGCATGTGCCACAAAATTGTGCCAAGAAATTGATTACTTGTGTTAAAATATAATTTCTTGATATAAAAGTTACCTGAAGTTCCTCTAAGAACAAAAAGACTTACAAGACTAAGAATACATTGGGTACAATTAAAAAATGTGAGAGAAATCTGCATGTATCTTATTTATTACATAGCAGGAATCAAACAGGCCAGCATTAAGAGCTACATTACAAACACTACACTTGGAAGTGTAGCAGATTAAAGTACATGAAGAATACAAGCATCTTTCATGTAAGGTGGCAAATCAAAGGCCATGGAATCAAAACAGAATACATCGCTTACAACAATGCTTGTTATTCATTGTCAAGAAAACTTCCGTAAAGTCCCACTTTGAAGTCTTATATTGGGATGCTGATAGTGACTGATTACCTATTTAAATCCTTTACAGACTAAGAAACACGTAAAGGAAAAACGATTTACACATCAGCATGCTACAATGATCAGACAGGACAGCCAACTAATGATATTATCTATTTATATTACTAAATACCAACGTATGCATCTATATGCTGCTGTATGATTTTTTTCCTATAATTTTGAATCAAAATATTACAAAGTAGAAAAGTTACAGCAAATATTTTTTCAAAGAAGAGACAGGTTATTTTGGCAATAAAGCTAGAAAGAAAGGCTGTTTACAGTAAGGCTGACATACAGAAGATAATTTTGGTATTTTCAGATATGAATTACAAACAAAAGGATAAAAAAATTAATTACAATTTCAATTGTAACATTCCTCATTTACCTGGTTTAAGATCATAGTGTATAATAGGGGGCTTGATCTCATTGAGATACCGTAGTGCATTTACTATTTGCATGACAATGGACCTAGCTTCTTTCTCTGACATCAGTTTATGTTGCTTGAGATAGAAATCCAAGTCATTGCCTTCACAGTATTCTAACACCGTGCAAAACCTAGGGTAGAATTCAGAGGCAAAATTACATAATGCATTAAACTGCACAATCAGAAACAGAGACAACCCAGTCTGATACTGTGAAGTTTAAGAAGAGCTGCCTGAATATTAAGCTATAGGAATGAAACCGCTAATAGAACACATGGCATAATTACCGCTTTATGAAAACTAACATGAATCAGAACATTCATACTCACCAAAAGGTAAAATGCACCCATACGGATGAGAGGTGAAGTTAATAAAACCCCACCTTATGTAGGCATGTTTCTCAATAGAAAAATAAATTCACTCCCTTAAGATGCGACATAATTTCATGCAAAGAGATGCAGCCCAGTTACTAGCTTAGGCTAGTAACACTCCTCATGCCATTTACTCTTGGAAACTTGTTCAAGCTGCAGCAGCCCTTGCCCTGCTCAAAAACATTACAGCCCTGCATACCCCCTTCACCCTCAGGACATGTGCTGCAAAACAGTGTTTTCATTACTTTACAGAAGGCCTGCAATATTCAGCAAAGACGAGCGTCTGCAACTAGTGTAGGGTTTTTTTAAAGTCCCCTTAATGACTAAACACTTTGGCTGAAAGCAAGAACATGCTACGTTTGTTCAAATACTCTTAATTTCTGTTTATCTAATACATAGCACTAAAATCTTTGCCAGCTTCTGGAAAATGTATGATTTTATATACTTACGTATCTGTATCCAGGGAGAAGTAGTCATATAGCTTAACTATCCGGGGGTGATCCAGTTCTTTGTGTATTCTATACTCTCTGCAGGCATGTCTAAAAGAGAATGGATACATTAACCTTCTACAATCAATAAAATGCTATTCAGTTTAACATATGAAGCGTAAGTCATTAATATTTACTTGTGGTAGTTTTCTTTCTTTTCATCCCTCCAGCTTTTATTAAGCTGGTGAATCTTCACAGCAGCATATCTTTGTTCATAAAGATCAAAAGCCTAAAAAAGAAATCCACAAATATGGGAAAGTTATAACCAAAGATGATAAAAATAACACCAAATAAAGAGAGGGAAAAAAATGGCATGTAATTGACAGGTCTATTGACGAGTCTATTGTAATGCTACCTCCCTCCATGCGTTAATCGGAGTTTGCTCAACCAGTGCTTAAAGAGTATACCACAGTACAGTCATTCTGCTTATTTAGATCCTTTGCCTCTCCCAAAAACTAAATGTACAAATGTGCTTGGTTCAAACATTAGGTTTAGCAGACCCAACACACTCTACCTTGTATACTTCACTGAAGCCACCTCGGCCAAGTAAGTGGAGTAACAAATATCGTTCATTCAATGTGGGGTGATCTTTAAACCTTGAAAGAAAAAAAAATAATTTAATTCTATGTAAGGTATACAAATAGAGTCTAAAATGTAAACCTCTTGGTATTACTCCTCAAACACAGCTTTCTTTTTACTAGCAATATATATATATATGTTATATATAATACGCTGAACACTGTGCGTAACCTTATGGCACAGCTGTACAACTGGCCAATTTCAGTAACTTTTGACTATTGAGTGTACAAATGATATCACAATACCACCATCAAACCAGTCAATTCTGCCAAACTTTTTTGTTATTTTTCTCCATTTCTATGAAGGTGAGGAAAACACCCGTAAATTTAAATATCTGATAGAAGGGTTCTCTCTCTGTCGTACCAAAATTTTGAGAACTCTCAAACTTCAGCCTTTTGGAACAGACGAGGAGCATGTTCTTCCAATTTCACATGAAACGTTGAGTAACCTGTTGTATCTGCCTGCTCCTTTTTAACAAAATGGATTCCACGTAACATTAAGTAGTTAACAACAGTAAGGTGGCAGAAACACACCAAAGGACTGAATATCTGCTCATACTCTAAGCAAAATTACCCTTGACCAGTAGCTCAACTCTTTTAAAACCATACCCAAATGTAGATTCACATTTTCTTAGACTTTCTACTAAACGTATGCCTCTCGTGAGGCTCATCACCTTCCCTCTCCATTGCTGCTTCTGTTACTCTGAGGGCTCTCCATTGGCTCAGAACCTACATCTTGCAGGTAGCCCCAGCATCATGTGGGCTCTAAACCCAGACAGGGAAGGCCTAATCTGCACTCTCAACTTCTATTACTGCAGTGCAATTGTAAAAAATACATGCAGACATACAAGTTTACCCATCTCTGAACTGGGTAATACTGCATACTCTTCACTGTCAAGGCTGGAACCCCACAGAGCAGAGTTTGCAGCCTACTTTATATTTGGCACACTTGGGGAGGTCACCCGTGCGTAGAGTGACATAGAGTGGAACATTGCTAGAACAAGAAAGAGGGCTCAGCTTTGCATCACAGCTGGAAGCTGAAAACCCAACAGGATCTGAGTTAGGACCCAAAAGCTGCTTCACTTCAGAACCCTGTTCCTTATCAAATGGTCAGTTGCCAAGACATGTTAGGAAAGACAGCAGGGGATATAGACCTGAATTACTTCTCCATTGGGTCTGCCTTCTATATTACAAATTCTGTACTACAAATGTAAGCTGCAGCTTGGCCACTTGGTAAATACACAAGTTTGAACTCCTACAAAAACATGTTTAAAGCTTTTGGTTCTGCACCATAAAATGTGCCAACGTTGACTACAGAAAATGAGTAGTGAAGCTGCAGTATTCTGCTTGCCCAGGTCCTGTAATTCTGTTTTCAACTGGGAGTGTAATTTTGACATTCTCTGCCCCACATACACACTACTTACAGTCAAAGCCTGTCATTTTTCTGTGCCATTTATTCCTTCATGCTCAAGTATTCCTTTTAAAAAAACAAAACAAAACTCTCCTAATGCAAACACTGAGAATTAAAAAAGTTATCATTTAACCTGCAAAGAGCTGCTTGTTTATTTGCTGCAGGCAATTTATTTTTAAAAGAAAATATTCTGCCATTGAATTCTAGGAACCAAGCCATTATTTTTTGTATCCAAAACACAACACCAATTTAGCTGCCAATTACCACTGCGGCCACACAGGAACAAAACTTTTCTGTATTCCTGCGCAGAAGGTATGGAGACCATTAAAACAGTTAAGCGCAATTTCACATCTTGCTGCGTTCGTGTTTAAAAGTCTTGGTGTAGCTGTAATTCTATTGTGTCTAAAAAGTAAAAATTGAAATAAAATCCTATAGTCTTAAGGCTACTGTTTCATAAGCAGTAGTGCAGAAAGAAAGAAACCCAGGCCCATCATCTCCTTCCCCTGGCTTCTCATACCACCCTTGCACTGCCCTCTCTCCTCATGGCAACGCAAGCATTTTTGCAATTGGGGCAAAGAACTGGACCCAGAAATTGATCTCGAGTTAAAATTAATCCAGAAAAAGAAACCACAGGAACTAGTTTCAACTTGGATCAATTGCCGGTATCTGTTCAGTAAAGAAATGCCATTGCAGGCAAGTAAAAGGAAACAGGGCAAGGGCATAAGCAGTCAGGGATAGGCAGAACGAGTTCCCTTCAGCCTGAAGTGCTGATATTAGTGCTTGAATTTGCCATTACAGAAAATGGACGAATTTTTTTAGGTTATATAATTATTACTTTCAAATCTACATAGTCATCACTAATGTTAAACAACAATTTAACTTTATGGTATATTGCTATGCAAGCTGAAGTACAGAGTAATGTTTAATATATCTTTTATATGTATAGGTATGTAGAGGAAATGAAATCACAGTGCAGTAAAACCAAACATGATTTTAACTGCATCACAAAATCACTGCTGCTGCAAACCTCCCTGCCATTTTCTTGCATTATTGTCAGCTAAACTAATTGCATCAAGTTCCCTCACAAATATTCTTTTCAGCTTAGTAATAGAGTCTAGGAAACTTTAGCTCTCCTGCGCTGTAAGCTGAGTATATATAACTTAGTGTGTATTTGTTAAAATCATTAATAAGTTTACAAATTATAAATAATTCTTAATTTTTAAAAGTCAAAACCTAAAGGAGAACCAAAGAAAAAATAATGAACAACCCCATCCCCTGTAGGTAAAATATGATTCTGGAGCATTATTTTAAAAATAGACATTCAAAATTAAGACAGCAAGTCTCTTACTGTGAATTATCTTCATTATTTATTCTTTTCAGCTCTCTTATGTGAAGATTCCTAACTCTTTCCAAACGTTCAAGTTCTGCTTGTATTTCAGCTTCCTCCTGCAAATGAAAAGAATGAAATATAAAAGCTCATTTACTCCCCATCTGAAAAGGATATTTTTACCCCTGCATCAATACTAGTGGTGATGGAGGAACATTACATTACAAAACCCTGCTGAACTAGAAGAAAGCACTGCTTTTCTCTTAAAGCCAGAAAAATTCAGAAAGATAAGGCAAAAGCCTGTTTCAAGGAACCTTTCTGTCCATGAACCCACAGGTAACGGGATGTTCACCGTTTTGTTCTGCACTGTAGGGATGCTATTTGAAATGAGAGGCAGCTGGGTTTTGTATTTCAGCCAAGGAAATTATCTGGGAAGCGGTCTAAAATTGATGTACAAAGAAAAAACTGAGATATGTGCAGTTATAGATTTTGTACGAATGGACAAACTAAGAAAAGACATTTGAAATATTTTGAGGCTGAAGTGCAAATAAAGAAAAAAGGAATGAAAGTGTAAGTCATTACAGCAGAAACATTCTTTAGATGTTGATAAAACACACCAAAAACAAGCTAATTTACAATTTTTCCATTCATATCCTATTAAAATTACAAATTCAGAATGTGTACTGCCTAAGATTTTGAGTGCAATTTCGTAAGCAGCATGTCAGGTACAAGCACATTCCCTACTAATCATTCAGCACTTAAAATTATCTCATGTTTATGCTACATATTAGAGAACACTGAAATAGTTTATTCAGATTCTCTAAGAAAGTAAAGAATCCATGATGCTTAATTTATGGAAACCTATGTACCTATATTCAAAGTGGAAAATGTACATTCATTGAAAAACACTGAAGAAAGGGTTCTACTTATTTCAGAGTTAGTACTTCCTAGCACTTGAAAGTCTGAATAAAGTGGAGACAAAAGTAGCCCATACCAGACAGCTCGTAATTATGGAATTATGGAATTATTCTAGCTGAAATGGGAAAAAGAATGTCTGGCACCTGATACGTATTTTTCAGTAGCAGTGCCAGTGGAAGGAGTGCCCCACATCATCTCTTGTTATTTTGGCACAGCCTCTTGTACAGCCAAATGGTGACCCAAACTGGAAAAACTAATCCTTTTTTGTTTTTTAAAGCCTCAAAAAAACATACATATGTAGTTTTTGAAAGAAGCTAGACTGGTTCTCCAATTTATACTGTGACTGCACAACCTGGTGGTACCGGTAAAAGCAACAGGTCAGCAAGTCAGAGCACAAAGGGCTGGAGGCAGAAGTCATCAGAGGGGAGAGAAAATGCTATGAAGTTAGTATTTTCAAACACTGTGTATCATAAAACTGCATCCTGAAACAACTGTATCTATAAAATCTAAACCACAGATTAAATAACCATATTCCTATTGAGTTGAGAAGTCTGGACCGGATCATTCCAGTGGATATCCTGAATCTCTCCTCATAAGCTAAGGAAAAAAACTACTATCCCAAACCAAGACATTAGATGAATCTCTATTCAAAAAATGAAAAACAAATTCCTAGTAATTTAAAATATGGACTAAGTAATGCTAATCTGCCAGTAGAGCTGTGTGGACCTTTTGTTTTTCCTAACATATAATGTCAAGCTTCTCCCCTCCCAGTTTACAGGATGATAAACTCTTTCCTTTTTTTTATTTAAATTCATCCTCTTAAGAGTTCCCTGTTAAATACCCTGAAATGATATGCAGTTCCTCATAACCCAATAGTTTCTTTCTAAAGACTCCTAGCCCTTCTCCCTCCACAAAAGGCCACACACTTATACACACACAATTGTCTATGTTCTTCCCAAAGGCTGACAAAAAAAATCCATCAGTTATGCCTCTTTTGGGCTTTTTTGTTCATATATTACGCAATTCAGTGGTTCTCAAAATGTGGTTCATAGGCCAATGTTAGTCCAAAGAGAACTGGCTGGTTGCATTGTTTCCAGCTGTTATTTAGGACACTCAGGCTGTGAATACCTTTAAGCAAGAATGAACCAGCTTAGCTGCCTCAGGTCACTGCTATATAAAAGGAAGTGAGAAAACAAGAGCCTCTCTCCAGGACCAAAGCTGCTAGCTGGAAAAGAATTTCCTGGGGAGCAGAAGGAAAAGAAAACTGGTGGTGGCAGCATGTACAGGGCACCAAAAATAAGAGCACCAGGAAAGCATCTGGAAAGTGAAAAGAAAGAGGAGCAGACAGCAAAACAGCATATGCAGAGGGAAAGAAGAAAAATAATGTAACCAGCAAAAAAAGCACTAGGGAAGAAAATACAGTCATGTAAAAAGAAGATCACAAAATTTTTTTTCTTAGTTAATGACAAAATATGTATTGCACATAAGAATTAAAATGAAAATATTTTAATTATTATTTTCAGATATATTCAAGCATGATTTGCTAAGAAATAACATTTGTTCCCCTCCTGCATTTAAGTCAAGTTCCATCTATACAGAGTACCCCAGCATTGATGCTCAAAGTGAAAACAGAATTCAACAACTCTGTAACAGCTTCCTTCATATGTCACTTGAAATTTCCATTAGACTTCCAAAAAGTTAAAGCGTGGAAGAAAACGCACAGAACTTCCTGTGAAGCTGGTGCTATTTCTAAAGCATTAGCCATGAAGAACTATGTGGGCAGTCTACTTCACTAGTGCCAAAAACTTTATATGCAGACTCTCTACCACAGATTCATGTACTTTCTTGTCATATTTTTCAAAACCAGCAGTGTTCCAAAGGGACACAGTTCAGTTTATTATAGTAGGATTTATCACAGGTGACTTATACAGGCCTGAACAGACTCTTGCAATATTTCAAGGGGAAAACCACTATGACCTTTTTTGACTGAACACCTCAAGAACTACTGCTCAACAGATAGAGGTACTTTTCTTTCACACTTGAGATATTTCTGCCTGCTACAACTGTCATTCCTTTTCACAGGTTATAACTCAAAAGCTTTACTTGAAGTTTCTTAACATCATAATTATCTCATTACACACATTTATTAGAATAATGGATTTCAAGAAAAAAAATAGTGGTTTGTTGTTGGCTTTTTTCTTTCCCAAAAGTAAAAAAATGGACTAAAATACCCGACTGCAAAAATAATTAAAGATACAGATTTTCCATAAAAGCAGGAAAATTGTATCTCTAACTGATAAAACTGAAATGAATGCTGTAGATGACCAAAACCTGATATTCATTCAGAAATGCAATGCTTCGTAAATTGGAGCTTTTTAAAGGTCAAAAACTAACATAGAAAGCCCATATATCAACTTGGCTAACTCTACTTCCTCTGTTCTGAAACAAAAACAGTATTGATGGCATCATCACTATTCCCACTGTTAGAAGGATTCAAGGAATCAGTACAGTGTTGCACTGGATGCACTCACAACTACTCCCCTGTACTCCCAGTGCTCATGGCAAGTTGCATAACAAACCTCCAAGCAAATGAAAGAGGAAGTAAAGCCACTATTAGGCATAAAATCGTACAGCACTTTTAGTGTTATGTTTTCTAGCAAGTCAGCTCTCAACAAACCCCTCCTTTTTTTGACAGTACTAGTTTTTATGGTTTGGGGCATGGGAGACCATAGACAATACCTTTTTGAGATGTCCTAATCGTAGCTTGAAAATTTCTTCCTGTTCGTGATACTCTGCTAGAGTCAAACTGAAAAAACAAACCAAATATGTAATTAATCATTTTATATGATGACAAACAAAACAACAGCATTCTTACTTACATACTACAGTAAAAACAGTACCTTATGTTAATTATTTACTACCACAATACTAGGAGTACATTATTGAACCATTTGAACATCTTGGTTTGTAATTTCAGGATCAAAACATACTTGGAGAATGCCTGTCTCTGGTATTCTGGAATATTAACTGCCTCTCCCACTGCACCATTTCTGACCTCTCAGACTGCCTCTTAGATTATCTGGATGCATACTGAATCATATCACCATCCCACTATTTTAGCTGATGCTACTCCACTGCTTGGTTCTCAAATCTCAACAAACCAGAGGATGAAGATCCAGAAACCAACTAGACAAGACCAATAACACTGGATTTTTGAGCCTTGATTTAAAGAACACACTGCAAACCCACACATTCCAAGTTCATTAACACTGCATTTTGCATGAGAGCACAAATTCAGTTTGAATCAGAATGTGACTCTTCTTCTTGGTCTCTTTTTATCTTCCTTTGAAAAAAGATTCCTGGCTACAATTAATTCAGCAGTGTCAGTAGACTTGCTAGGATAGAAAGTCAGTTATCATCCAGAAGATCTAGACTGTTCACATGGATTAGTAACTAAGAAACCTATGAACTGAAAATGCAGCGCCCATCTGACAAATGAACAAAAAAAGACACAAACCACCAAAGAAAAAAACCAAAAGAGACTTCAAGTTCCAGAAAAGAAACCACACTTGTAGGATGAAGGGGAGCAAGGGATGGGGTAGAAGAAAGAGGTATGGCCCCATTGAAAGGATACATACAAGACCCTAACAAATTAAAATTAAACATTTTGTTGTTTTGCTAGATCCAGTATTTCTTGCATGATGCAGAACTAGAACTAATACCATAATAAATTTTCACAATGTTCATTTAGGGAGTTAAATTATCAACTGGAAGGTGAGTTACACAAAGTGTTTAGAGGGCTATATATACTTTTTATATTGCAAGTCTAAAGAATGAGAGTGCCCTGAGAATCATCAGGAGTTTCCCCAAAGGTGAGGGATACCAATTCAAATTTCTCTCACAGCAAATGCCAACTTTGACAAACTCTGCAGAATTCCAAATAACTGTAAGACTTCTTTTTCCCACTTAAATTTGGATGAAGTCCACCACAGTTTCTGGAATTCTAAACTCTGTATTAATTTAGTGTCAAAAGTTGTTAGTAGAAGGAGTGAATCTTTTGAGGATAAAATTTGCTTGTTCTGAAGCTTTCACAGAGCCCTTTCCTATTCCTGATTTCATAAATAGTGAATTTTGCTGCCCCTTTCCTGACTTGGCCATGACAGAAGATTCAATTGATCAGATGTTCTCCATTAATATTAGTGAAATTGCTTGATTCTTTTTGACTACTGCATCTAAATTTCCAAGAAACAGCTTCACAAGACTAATTATTTCATCAACCTTCTGGTCTATAATGTATAGAAGCCTTTCAGATCAGGTGACAAAAGCACCCATCACCACACCCTGTCGGTATCTGCGAAGGAAGCAATCATTTCTTTTAAAAGGCATTCTGCAAAGTTACCCTGCATCTTTTATTCCTACTGGAATGAAAAGCAGCCTTGTAGTCCAGTCAGTAAACATCCCTAAAAACTCAGAAGGCATCAGAGTGAGAAAATTTGCCTCTCCAAGAAAGGCAAAGGCTCCTTAGTACCAGATTTTGGAATCAAATGTTTATGCTCTTTTCCTGGTTTTAGACAATTTACGCCACATCTTTAAAGAAGAGGCATTAAAGTAAATATGAAATGGGGTGTCGCTAGGCAAGCTGGCAAAGCATTCCCTGTACAGTCCAAACAACAGCAAGAAACCCAAGAAAGCAATGCTGTAATTCTTGCTCTAATACATCTGCTAGACCTAGCAAAGAGAATATCAAGACCATGCTAGGCAACAAACAGCAGCATCCCTGCCACTTCTTCGATACTTCTACTCAAATAGTGAGCTACTATCACATGGATTAAGTTCTCAATTAAAAGGCAATGGATCAATGCCAATGTATATGAGTTTGAATATTATTCTTTCCAGATTCTTGTCTGCGGTATAAATTACAGGCTTCCGAATTTCCAGAAATGCAGATAGTAACATTTGTCTTTCTTGGGAAGAAAAGCATTTAGGTGGCTTAGCAAAGCTGAACCACAAGTTAAAGACACTGAATACAAAGTTTATGGTATGATCTACAACTTTCACTGAATACTGAGAGCCCTAAAACCAAGGCTCCCTTGAAAAACTAACATAATAAAGAAAATGTGGTCCTTTTAATAAAACCTCAGTTATCTACACAGAATCATGACGAAGTGCCTAGACAGCTTTAGCAAGTCCTGCCTTCCAAAAAGTTCTTAAATAGCCCCCTTGAGCACAGAGCACAACATAGAGGTCATATTGAAAACATTAAGATGCGAAGTCACTCTTTCCATGTTTCCATACTATATCCCAATAAATGACTGTTCTCCATTTTCTATTTCCTTACAAATCTAACTCTATTAGAGGCACAGCATGATTCACAGCAATGTGAAACTTGTTACTGACCACCACACTTTGGAGAAGGCATAAAAAATGCTGAACTGCAGACACAGTCACTTTGGATTTTGTTTGTTTACGTATGAAAACCAAAACTTTATTCCCTCATATTCAGAAACATTTACTCTTTTTAGGAGTTTACTGCTTTTTACCTATAAATATACTGTACTTCATATGCCTATTATTCAAACTGCACACAACAACCAGCAGTAAAACAGCAACTTTGTGCATGCTGTCTGTTTTCTGGCCGAGGGCCACTACCCCACTGCACAGGATGAACACATCCAGCCTAGAGACTGCTTACCATCAGCCCATCACTTCCCACCTCCACCTTCCTACACCTTTTGCAGAATAGTGGCAAGCTGGAGGCACCTTCTGAGAACAGAAGTCACCCATCAGACCATCCTTTCCTACAGAAAGGGTTGTTCCTCCATCTCCTGAGACACACAGGGCTCGGATGCAGAAGAAGAAAGGTTGAGAAGCACAGATGAAGGACACTGGACAGAAACAGGCTGCTGTCAACAAATCAAGTAACTTTAGTTGGATAGCCAGGCTTGAGGCTAACCTGGGGAGCACCAGGAAAGAAAGGCAGCTGTGAGTAGGCTACAGGAATTAACCTGGTAACAATCTGGTCCTGACCGTGATCTTTTCTGCTCAAAATTACAGTGCAATAAATGCTGTATTTTAACTGTCTACAGCCAAAACAAGCTATCATACATATGCAATGGATTCCTAAAATTCACCAAAAAGCACTGGACATACTCGGTGCATGTAGTGTAATTTTCCAGTGACATGTAGGGCCACAGTGTGCCACCTCTACTTGTCACTGAAAGGCCAGATTTCCTGGCCAGAAGCACTCTTTTTTAATTAGCAAAAATAGGCCTTTCAGTTGTTTAACAATGTTAAAGCCGAATTGCAAAGGCCTTGACATATTATACATGGGTAGACATAACCAATCTTCTTTGCACTTCTTCCTTACATGTTAGCAAAAACCTTCTCTTCATTAGTGACTGCAGCAATAGGAAAAGGGGGAATGGGTTTAAACGGAGGAAGTTCAGGTTAGATATAAGGAAGAAGTTCTTTACTGTGAGGGTGGTGAGCATTGGAACAGGCTGCCAAAGAACTCATTAATGCTTCATCCCTGGCAGTGCTCAAAGGCCACGCTGGACAGAGCCTTGGGCAACATGGTCTAGTGCGAGGTGTCCCTAACCATGGCAGGGGGGATTGGAATCAGATGATCTTAAGGTCCTTTCCAACCCAAACCATTCTGTGATTCTATGATCAAAACACTCTTACTAGGGGGTACATACAACACAAAACAAACAACCCAACCAAACAGCCTTCAGCTCCTTGGTTTTCATGATGATCAAGCCTGGCACATTTACATCTCTCCTCCCTCCTTTTCTCCGCTGAAAAATCATCATGGACATACAAGTGCAGCAGAATGTGGCCCCCAAACAACCATACACAC
Source organism: Psilopsiagon aurifrons (assembly GCA_025447955.1). Taxonomy (NCBI): domain Eukaryota; kingdom Metazoa; phylum Chordata; class Aves; order Psittaciformes; family Psittacidae; genus Psilopsiagon; species Psilopsiagon aurifrons. The sequence goes on from JAOEHY010009802.1 coordinate 27,424, forward strand.
ATCCAATATAAGTTTTTTTGCTACAATCTCTGAAGCGCCCCTTTCTTGGCCTCTTGGTCCAGCCTTATTCTCACTCTAGTTGCTTGAATTTCTGCAAGGATAGGCTGCCACAGACCAAGACAAAGCCTTCCATGAGGTCTTTTCACCCATTGTTTCCATGTTTGCCTTAGAAAGAGACTGCCTCAGGAAAGGAGCTCTTTGCTTGTCCTGTAAAGCCCAGACACATTGTTGGCACTTCAGCCTGAAAAAGTTTCTGAAAATATTTTTATTTGTTCCATACAGAACAGAATGCTCCCTCTAAACGATGCATTTGTTCAGCTACAGTAACAAACTCTGCCAGCTCCCTCTGCTCCCCTATTCCAAATTGCATGCAGGGACAAGGAAAGGATGCATGCAGACTCCAATGGAGGAACTGGGAAGTAGAGGTGACTCTGAACTAAATACGAGTGACATGGCTCAAGCTGCACAGAAAGGACTATACCCACCTAAACTAAATAAAACACTGCTCCTAGAAATAATTGTCTAGTGAAATAAGAGCTGCTTCTAAAAAGCAAGGACTAGCATCAAAATCTCTCAAGTCTCCAAAGAATTTGGAATAGTCTCAAACAGATTTTTCCAGGGCTAAGGCTGCAACCTCTATTTCAAATAAATGTGTAGGTCTGTGGTTTTGTCGTGTTTTGTGTTTTGTTTTGGGGGGGGTTGTTGTTTTTTTTTTTTTCTTTTTCTTTAAATATATTTCAATTTATTTCTTTCATGTAAGACTAACAAAATTACTCTGCTCAGTAGAAAAGAGATCTCTCAAAACCAAAACTTTGGGCCACAAAAAGGGAAAGAATGATAGAAAACCAGGACAACGTTTAGATTCATCTGTTGCACGTTATTTAAACAGCAAGCCCACCCTTCACTCGCAGGACACTAGCAGATGGCCACTTTTATACTAATAACTTTGGTGCAAATATTTTGCTTTTAAATTCCTACCAGAGACCGCAGTATATTCAGCAAAACTACAACAATGCTCTTATTAAGAATGCCTCAGGAAACACCTTCAGTCCATTTCACCTATTTTCAGAAAGGGCTTCAATAATATTGCTTGTTACAAAGCTACAGATCATTTTGTCTTGTCAATACCTGCAGCAGGAGACATTTTCTAAGACAACACAGTGGCAGAGACACTTGTTGCTAACAACTGCTAGCAAGTTGTTTGTTTCTTTCAAAAAGATCTGCCTAATCACTTGCATGTATGTTGTACTAATTTACTACTGGTTCAGTTCATCAATCTCAAGCAGCTCTACATTGCACCATGCCTTATAGAAACAGAACCTTTTCCATTTGGCCCTACTAATTAAGACAATTACTTTTGAAGTAACACAGAACAGTGGTAAGCACAACGTAATAGGACGGATGAAAAATTTAATCTAAAATGGAAGTGCACAATTATTGTTTTACGAAAATACACAAGACTATACATACTACTATACAAAATTGTAATGAACCCTAAATACAAACACTTAAAAAACCCCTCCAAGTAAAGGCCTAAGAGCATGATGCAGCTAAGCGATTCTGTCATCTCGAACATGTCAGCGACCTTCTCAAAGATCTGAAAGAAAACTTACAAGCTTATCAGTTAGGAAGCAATCTCTATCTAGATTATATAATGTTCAAATTAAGAAGCTTAAAGGCAAACCAGCTTTGATTCAGTAACAGCTTACATTTATGCTAGCATTAGATACAAAAGGGCAATCCTGATTGTTCTCAGGGCAGTTCCATAAGCAGCAAGCATTTTCATGTGCCACTTAACATGGAACTGCTGAAGCCAAATTTTTTAGTCATTTGGGAATTATTTAAAACTGCCCAACACCAGAAAATATTCAGAGGTCTATTATCAGGAATTAATCTTGTCTTACTTAACAATTAGAACATGTCTTCTGTATTTTTTTCCCCAAACGCATATTTTATCATCTCCCAAAGCAGCAATGAGATTATGGAAATTTAACATGAATGAAGGCAAGGCCAAAGGCTGGCAAATTAAAAGTTCTGTAATTTTCCAGGTCTTTCCATTACTTAAATGTTACTTTTACTAAGAGGTATTGTATTCAAACAGAAAGGTATTTTTAACATGACAACAATCTTTACCATACTATTCGGAAGTACTAATGTAGGCACTAAGTATTACTAAAGAATCAATTTGAGTGATGACCCTTCAGTTCTTTACCAAGATACACAAGTAACACTAATCCAGATTTGCTTACATCACCAACCTTACTACAGTATTTTAACAATATTTTTGTCACAGCCGATTTCACAATGAGAACGTTAAGAACGACGCATTATGCAAAACATATAGAACTATCCTCAAACTGATTGTCCAAATGTATTTATTTTGCAGATCTAACCAGAGTAATTTATTTACCCGCCATCCCAGAGGTATAAATTACTACCTCCACAAGTAAAAGGTGACAGGTGACTGTGTTCAACACATGCAGCCTACTTCTGCAAAGTAACACAGATTAATTTGTCAGTCTTTATAACCCTAGTTATTTACTTTTTATTTAAGCTGACTAGGAACACACTATCAGCTGCAGCCTCTTAGCATCACCAACAATAACTAGTATCTCCAAGCAGCAACTTCATAAAATACTCAAATTAAATGTCAAGAACACATCTGTCTGTGCCTTGAATTATGCCATTTCTGTCTGCGGGAAAAAAATATCGCTTGAAAAAATTGAGAATTCTTTGATAGCTCTAAATTTTTATGCTTAAATGGCAAAAAAAAAAAATCAACATTGTCAATATGTGAGATGGGATCAGTAACTTCTGACAGTTGCTCTCAAGATCTAGCATTCAGAAGGGGAAAAGAAAGTTCTTTTCCATTTGTTTGTAGACACATCTTCAAATACTGAAGGCTGAAAAAAGATTTCTTCTCAGCTAAAGTCTCTTATATGAAAAATGAAATGATCTCTAACTAAAGGAGAAGCTCCCAAACCAATGTGGATCAAGGAAAGTTCAATAGGTATCAATGACACTGCAAGAGTACGAAACCGTAATAAGGACTCCTCTGGATCAGGAAAACAGAAGAAACCTTGCATAAACACAGAATGGGCCTTTCTCTGATGACTTTACCAAAAATAAATTGGGTGATTGTACGACATCTACATAGGCAGTGGTGCAAATTTCCCTAACATCAGCAAGTCCTCAGTGAGAATATAGCTGCTGAATATACTGAGTGTCTTTTTATGCTGTTATTTGAATAGAACTCACACAGACAATATCTGAGAATTTATGTAAAAGACTGATTGAAATGTTAAACTTACAGCTGTGGTAAATTGGGTCTAACAAAGGGATCGTTTTCTGCCCCATTCACAGCTTTATTTTTCCTCTGCTTGGGTTCAGAATTGGCAGATGGTGCCTGAGAATTATTTGTAGTTGGAGGCTTTCGCTTGGCCAGGAGCTTTCTTTGCCTTTCAATGTCTTCCCTTTGTTGATTCACCCATTCTTGCTGCCTGTAAACCCAAAAAAAGCTTAATTAAAGTTTCAGCATTTTGCACTTTTTAAAGAACTACCTTTGTAACTGATAAACCATAAAGAATTCATAGAACATTTACTGCACATGTGAAAATATTTCCAATGAAAATGACCATCAATGCTCTTCATGAGGTGGAAACATTTTGCTACAGTTTTGGCACAATTTATTTTTGAAATGTGTTGTTGCTTTTTTTTGTTGTTGTTGTGGGTTATTTTGTTTTTAAAAGCATCACACATGATTTCTGTGTTAGAAAAAACAAAAGCATCTGAGCTGGTAGATACCTCATTTTATGCCATCAAAAGAAATGTAACAGAGTGTACTTGATTTTTAGGCCAAATACTTAATTTGATCTGATCAATCCCAAATAAATCATAATCTTGGTTGTATGGTAAAAAATTACGGCTCTTATGCAAAACAGATAGTTTTTAAGAGTCTTAAAACCAACAAAAACCAATGGCCTAGGCAACCATATAATGCTAAGACTATGCAATGCCCTTCAAAAACTAAAATGTTGGTGACTTATTTTTATATGTATCTATATATATACACACACATCTATATACATCTCCAAAGACTGAATCAGACTTGTTACCAAAGAACACCTTTGGAGGCCTTGCTAAATTATTTCACCATAATCCCAGTGATCTCCTAGAGCCCTCTTCCTTGGCCCCATCTCTGCTGAAATGCCTGTTGCAGCAGCTCTTTTCCAGGTGGCTGCTCTTCCCCATCCACTTGCACTAGACCATACCTGAGGCTGCCAGATTTGTCACTCCTCCTTCATGGCACTGAGGAGCAGGATGCCTGAAGAGGCTGCTAGAGTGATGGATGCACAGGCAACAACTATGTGACCAGTGAAAACTTCACACACCTCATCTGCCCCAATGATCACCAGTGATACATAGTTAGCTGCCTGAAAATCACCAATTTGGTTTTATAGCTCTTTCTACCAGCTCAGCAGAACAATCATGTGCTGTGCATTTAGTACATTCATGCTTTACTAAGGACAGTTGAAAATTGAGAGAAACAAAGCTGTCTTTCAAGGGAACCCAGGTTAGTACTCCCTAGTTCTGTACTGTATTCTCAGTCTGCAAAAGGAAAAGCAAAATACAACGTATGAAAAGCCACTCCAATCCTAGAATCTTAGTAGTAAAAAAAAAATCCACTAGAGGGAACTAACAATTAGTGAGAATTTTAAGAACATAGCATGGACTAACTTCACAAGATTTTGAAATGCAAAGCCATCTGTCCACTGTTCAGTAAATGAAGCACCATGACGAACTGTTGTAAAATGCCCCAGGCGTAATCTGTCTTGCATGCTCTTCTCTCTGCTTGCCAGTTTTTCCTGTGTGCTCTAAGAAAACAACAAAAAGAAAATTCATATGTGGTAATATAAAGTGTTCAAAAAGTCAGTAAAACACTTTTTCTTTTTCCCCTCAAGCAAGTTTCTAAGTATAGGATAAAAGAAGAGTAGATAAAAATACCTTTTATTTCTTTCTTTAATTTATTCTCATTTCCGTAGAACTTCTAAAGTTGGCAGTTGTCAGAACTGGTACCAATGACGATTTGTGCACAAAAAAAATAATCTGAGTTTGACTCAGTTTTTCTATAAAGTTTGCTGTTCTTTATAATTAGAAAAATATTTTACTTATAAGTACAGCAAACCAGCTACAGCATTAGCATTGCACATTAAAATTATGACTGTGCATGTCTATTATACTAACTGAGCCTGATTAGGTATCAGAAAGACTGCACTTACTATACTTAACCTGGAAACTCCCTTGACAGAGCATCTATGTTACCAGCTGTACCAAACTCCTGAGTTCAGCAACCCCTATGTAGAAACACACTGCAGGCAGACTTAACCTGCAGTAACAGAAGCAGATGCCCTTCTCAGAACCAGTCACTACTACCGCAAGCATCCTTGGGATGTAATAAATAACTGAGTCTGCCTAGTCTGCTTCAGCACAAGAAGAGGGAGCACTAAGAGCACTGCTGATTAACAGAAGTTTCTTTAATTTTTACAAACACTTGCTTCTTTATAAATGTCTATGGCCCAAAATTACACACACACTTTTAGAAAAGAAAAAGTGATGCTGGGGAGGGACTCTTCATTAGAGACTGCAGTGAGAAAACAAGGGGTAATGGGTTCAAGTGTAAACAGGGGAGGTTTAGACTGGATATGAGGAAGAAATTCTTTACTGCAAGGGTGGTGAGGAACTGGAATGGGTTGCCCAGGGTAGCTGTGAATGCTCCATCCCTGGCAGTGTTCAAGGCCGGGTTGGACAGAGCCTTGGGTGGCATGGTTTAGGGTGTCCCTGCCCATGGCAGGGGGGTTGTAACTAGATGATCTCAAGGTCCTTTCCAACACTGACTATTCTATGATTCTATGAAGAAATTGAAGTGAGAATTGAGGATCTTTGTGCAGATTTCTAGACTTGAAAGGACACCTGTATGACCTTTCATGAAATATGGCCTATTGTGATACCCTCAGTCTAAAGCTGCTCATCTAGCATCATGCTGATCAGATCCGACACTTCTTTTCCCTGCATTCTTCTCATGCTGGAACTTAAAAAGGACTGCAATAATTTATTTATGGCCTGCTAGTGAGGAAATTCTCCTTGTTCCTCCATCTGACCAGTTTGTGCCCTTGTATCTGACAGCAGTATCTAGCAGTTAGTGTTAGGGAAGAGACCTGGCTGCTTACGTTAAACTTTTTTGTATCCTAATTTTAATAAACTGATTTTTCTTTCACTTACTGTTATTTTTTTATTTTGGAGAAAAGGGGATGAAACAAACATCCTTACCTTCTAAGAAATTGGTGCTGGTTTAAATATAACTGGCATTAGACTTGAAATAAACATTTATTTCACAGGAGTATGAATGTAAATGGTCACCTTCATTTCCTTGTTTCCATTAATTCAGTGCTAACATAGGATTTAATCATTGTATGTGAAAAATTATCTCAGCCACTTAAGTGTCTCTCAAAGACATTTTTATCTGTCTTCTCTCTACAACAGATTATACTCAGATTTTTTTCATCCACTGTAATCTTATTCTGACAAGTTGTCCCGATAATTTGCCACATGCTAAATTCTTATATTTTTTGCTTCCTTAGATCTGAATTATTTGGGGAAAACCCTCCTTAAAATGAAAGAGGCACATTTTCCACAACCTGAAAAAGACTCAGTATTTTATTCTGCCTATTTAGGTTTATTTAAACACTTATTGCCAGATAGATACCGTGCACATCAAGTTTCAGAATCAGAGACTAATGTGGAGAAAATGAAGGAATCATAATGGAGTTCTGCAGCACCCTCAGTTTTTAATCAAAGATTTTAAAAGCAGTAAACTTACCTTTTCAATAAGAAGCTTCTTGCTCATTGAAATACATTTGTTTAATCTTTCTTTATATTTTTCAAGTAGTTTTTGTTGTTCATCTATTTGCCTTCTAAGATCACAGTTAGCCTAACAAATATATACAAAATACAAAAAGATAAATGGAAAACTATTTTTTTTAAATCAGATGTCATAGAAAATAAACATATTTACCTTCACATGACTGAAGGAACACGCATAAACATAATACATGAATGTAAAATCAATATATATGCAAAAATCTCATTTCACAGACTATCCCAACTTGCAGAGGGATGCCTCGCTTCCTTTTGTATTTCCTTTACACTGAGCTGCAGTCTCTATCACAGAGCATTCAACATACAGATAATATGTAAAAGCATTGTACTGATCACATTTCTAGTCCTTCACTGTTGAACTGAAAGCTTAATTTTAGCTCTGGATCCTTTACATCTGACTACTGAAGTAATGTGAAATTCTCATTTTTGAAAAGGAAACAACAAGAAGTTCACAATTATAAAAGTTTCGATTACCTGAGTAGGAAGTTTAACGAGTTCCCTATGTTCCAATTATATTTAAATTATTACCTTAAAAAGCACAGCAATATTATTTTGTTTAAAACTAACTGATTTTTTCTTTTTTTTTTTTAAGGTTAGACTTGTCTGTCCCATACTGTTGAACATGTGCTAGAAAAACCTACATGTACAGGTTAATATGTGTGTACTTGTTTACTCATTAGCACTAAACAGACAAGTTGTGAATATTGCTTTTTTATTTCATATTTCTGTGTATCACCTCTCTAACACTTCTTTCAAGAGCACAAGCACTGATTTTCTTTTTCTGTCCCACTGATAACTGCTATACACAATTAGGACAACAAAAACACCGCCTGTTTTGTGAATTTATATTATGAACTCAAGGAATTAATCAACTGCCTGCAAAACTGCAGCAGTTTTCTTTGTACCTTCAAAAACTCTGTAAAAATATTTAATCATTAACAAGCTGTAGCACAGAAGCATTAAAAAAAAACCCGTTACACATTTCATTTCACAGACTTCTTGGATTTTCAGAAAAAAATCCAACACCAAACCCCAATCCAAAATTAAAAACTCATTTCACCTTTTAATTTAGGTAACTCAAGGGTAATTTTTAAATCCAAGGTTATTCAAACATTTAAAACATTTGCCTCAGATTGACTGTGGTTCTGAATAAATATCTTTACCCCATGTCTAACACTTACCCTGAGTAAGTCATCTATACGACCTTCTTTCTTTTCCAAGTCTTGATTTTTATTACTTTCTAGTGCAGCTAATTTCAGCATCGTGAGATCAGTCTAAAAAGAACATTTTGAAATATTTATCCTTTCCTTTAACAATTACAGCATTATGCTTCTCATGTTTGTTATGCAGAGAAATAAGCTGCTTTAAAACAGTCAACAAGACCAGCACATTGTATTTGCATGCGTTTTGAAAGTGCCATAGATGGCCCTTAATCAACACTGCTTTCCCTCTTCATGAGTATGACTCTGAACTGTCGTGACAAACCACTAACAGAGTTAAAAGACTTCACCACTAATGGAAAAGTTGTTGTTCACAAAAAAGCATGTAAAACAGGTCACAAATGTAAATGCCAGCTAATTGATTTAAATTCTCTCTATTTGGTCAACATGTGAAGTAGACTTTTCTGACTAACTTGTGAAAGATAGACCAGATCATGTCATAAATGACAGAGAGGATAAACAGTTGCTTTTGGCTTTTAAAACTCATGACAGAACTATATCTTGATCATTCTGATCAGCAACTCATTTTTCTTCTTCAATGTCATATTTTAAATGCAATATGACAACAGCAGCTGTCACTTCAAATAGTGCCTGGAAGAGTAGCCTTTACTTCAAAGATCACACAATGCTTGAGTAAAAGCCTACCAATGACATGGTCATCTAACTACTCATAAAGTGCAACACCAGCAGCGGAGTAAGTGCAGAATACAAAACTAATCAGAGAGATTTAAATTATGAGCTGCTGAACTTAACAGAGAAACGCTCTGGTGGACTGTAAAAAGCAAAGCTTTTGAAAGCCTTTAAGAGTTCAGAAGAAGTTGACAAAGAAATGTATCTCTCAGTTTTTTTCCTACAGTCTGAAGTGACACAGAACAGCTCTACGCAAAAACAGTTAGTTACCTGAGTGATTTTAAAAGATAACTGCTTTGGTTGTGTGATAGGGTGGTCCCCAAAAGCTAATGAAGTAGGAGAAGGACTATTCTGTCGAACCTGGAATATATGAAAACAAAAGTATTTTAGATACAATTGTAATAATTATGAACACAGCCTTGTTTACAACTCGCAGCAGAAAAATCAGATAGAATAAAGAAATAAGGTATCCTTATTAAAGAAAATACTACTTGGAGTACTGCACTGACAGCTATCACTATGTTATTATATATCACTTGTAGTTTAGAAAGGATGCAATATATTCTCCGAGAAAACTAAGTATTGTCACTTTTGGGAAACAGATTGAAAGATTTAAGACAATACAAGACTAACATAAGGTAAAATCAGACTTACACAGACTTATTTTTCTGATTCTAAGCTTTCACAACTCAAAAATAATGCGAGTTATTTTTGGAGCGGTTATTTTCCATGGGAGAACCACAAAGGGGAAGCTAGTGATGATCAGAACACAAATCCTGTTAATGAAACTTTCCAAAATCCACCAGTTTGTGCGAATGAGACCGTCTTCAAGCCAAATTCTACATTCTGTATTACACTCCATACTGCTAGCAAGAATAAGAGGACGCCTTAAGTCGAAAGTAAATGGAACAAAAGCTGAGGTCTACCAGCAGAGAAAACAAATCTTTTCTCTAACTAGCATTTTAAAATCACATGTGGATATACATAACACTGCAATTGTGCATATGAGGAAGAAAACAATTAATTAGCATGAAAAGCAAAGAGAAGTTTAAAAGGATATAGGCAAATCAGGTGCCAATTACTAAAAACTTATAATTTATCAAAAAACTGAGCTTTTAAAGTCACAAGTTAGGGGCCTAGTTTCTTCAGAAGTAACAAAAATCCCCCCCTCTTTTTATGAAGTTACTAAATAGGTGTCATTAGAGCATTTTAACATTTATTCAACATTTTGCATAATTACTTTGAATTTAAAAATTTTTTAGAAAAAATGTCTTAGCATTAACAGAAAATTTTAGTTTTAATATTTAATATGTTCCTTTTTTTTCCCCTGTTGAAACAATGAACATCTTCCCAGGATTCCTTACTTTCAAAACTCTTCCCTTGAATAATTATTTTCAAATTATGCTACTTTTAGACTACGAAAGTTTCTCCAGCAGTTATGAAATTCACAAACTTACAGAAGAAGGAGCGGAATGTGAATTCTGAGGAGATCGGATTGCAGGAGGTACACCTCGCACTGGACTAGAGCCGTTTCCACCTTGGTACTGTAGAGAAGATGGGGCCCTCCAATTAGCCAATCTTATTATCAAAATACATTAAACATCTACTGAACAATACAGCTCGTGTACACACGATTTGTGAATCAGATTGTACTACTTTTAGTAGTGTAGTATCTGGCTATTTCAAGAAAAGCGTGAAAGAAAATGCTTTTTGTATTTTAGTTCAGGTTGCACCAAGAGATAGTGCATCTCTACTTTAACGTTTAATACTTGCAAACATAAAGAAAAGAAAGCATTCTCTCAAGAGGCCTATCCATGACAAATAAAAATCCTTTTAACATAAAAAAGTGCTAAAAGTACATTTTAAATCTCAAGTTTTACAATCACACAAAAGCCTTACCTCAAAATAGTCGCTAATCTTGTGACCACGTCCCCCAATATTCTTTCCTGAAAAAAATATATTAATGCATATTAGAATAAATAAATTACTTATAGATGTGTCTTATGTTTTTACCTAAATAGTAATTATAGCAAGTCTTACCACATGTTAATTGTATTTCTTTGATGTCCTACTATTTGATCTCCTTAAGTAGATAATTAAGGGATTTGCCACAACAAAAAATATTTGCATATTCTATTCATTGAGAAATCAGAAATTAACTCACACTTCAATTCCTAAACCAGATTAGCACAGATTTAGCAGTAAGCTTAGACCTCTTCTAGAAAGGAAACTCATCTCTCATCCTACAGATCAAACATTTAGCTTCAAGTCCTTACCCTTTTTAAGCAGTATCTCAAAGTTCATTAACTTCCAAAATACCAACTTATTCAAGCTTACTACATTATATGATCCAGGTGAGTCACTGCACCCAAACGCCCCACCCAAGCGCCAGTAACAGGAGGGCATGGAGGATGACAAGTATTTACATTCCCCCCAAGCTGATCATGAATCGATTAACTTGCAGGGTTAAGTCAGGAGCTAAATAGAGCAGAATGAGTGAGTAGAATTTCTTTTATCTTTATCAGTGTTGAGACTTGAGAAGCACCAATGTGAATGAATTTTTTTAATGTGAGGACCTGACCTCTATGTGGCATTCCAGAGACTGCACCAATGTTTTTACCCAGTGGCATAAATGCTTTCATCTATTTGGCCCTAAGATGACTGATAAATCTAAAAGCTGTATTTGTCTCTTGTATAGATCAGACTACTTGTTAGGAGATACGGACTATTGTTCAAAGCTTTTTCCTTTATAAAAAAAAGAATTGTTTTGACGATTTAAATCATTAGACATAGTTCAAAAAAGTAATTCTGGACTATTTAGTAAAGATTTCAAAACTTTTCTGCTGCTTCAGCTCTAAAGAATTCTTTCTAGTCCAGTATGCCGGCACTGCTGCTAACTTTGTGTCACTAAGAAATATCACGAAGAAACAGAAATATTTGGCAGCCCATTTTGTGTCAAGACTTTTAACAAATATATTTAGGTAAACGATTCAAACACCTAGAACAGCACTCATCTAAGTCCTCCAGTAGTTGCCCGGTTAGTGTTCACACTGCTGCTACTGCCCTTTAGCCAGTTCTTTACTTACCATGTAATTCTGCATTTTTGTCTTCTCAATTAATTCTTGTATATCACTTTATCAAATTAAAATTTGCTTTCACCCAGATAAACGAAGACTGCATTGCCTTTTAGTATAGAAAAATCTATTCTATATCATGTTACATAACTCAACACTGAAGAAACATATCAAATTATTTTGGCACAGCCAATTACCAATAGATTTACACTGATTTTATCCCACTTATAGAATCATAGAAGAGTTAGGGTTGGAAAGGACCTTAAGATCATCTAGTTCCAACCCCCTTGCCATGGCCAGGGACACCTCACACTAAACCATGCCACCCAAAGCTATGTCCAACCTGACCTTGAACACCGCCAGGGATGGAGCATTCACAACTTCATTGGGCAACCCATTCCAGTGCCTCACCACCCTTACAGTAAAGAATAATTTTTTCCTTATATCCAACCTAAACTTACCCTGTTTAAGTTTTAACCTGTTACCCCTTGTCCTCTCACTACACTTCCCAATTACCTCTGTGTTGTAAATGATACTTTTCTTCAACATTTATGGCTTATTTTGCATATCACAAAGTCAAAATCATAGGTATGCAATATAAAAGAGAGAGATCTCTTGAAAAAAAGAACACTGGTATTTGCTGCGCTGCCACTGTACTGTATGTACCAGTTCAATATGCTGCAGTTTTCTAGGCTAGCTCCTTAAGAATACTGATACGCAGAGTATTCAGTTTCTCTGTGGCTGACAGTAAAATAGCAATTATAAAACGTTAGTATAATGTTGTCTATGACAAAAAGTTCCTAAAATTTCTATCATCTCTGATTTCAACTCTCATTGGTAGCAGGAAGGATAAGCTTCTAGAACAATGGAAGTAGGAAATTTCACTCAAGTTCTTCAAACAAAGCAGGTCTCTGAAGCAACACTTACAAAGAAATTAATTTTAGTCAAACTACATAATTCTTCTACAAATAGCATGTTGCATCATGAAGACTCCCAGATATGGAGCCCATTGATACATATCTGAAATGACATGTCCTAGCTCAGTTAGAAACCAAAAAAAAGCTAATACAGATGATATCAAAACTATTTCCTCTCCTCTTTCGATGATTTTTTTTCTTTTGAGGTTAAATTTACCCCATTCCTTACCCGAAAGTCATATTAAAGAGGGGACTGACAAACCTGCCTTGTAAATATGAAATCAGAAAACAATCTCATCCTGTTTTCCCCAACCCTTTAGACAACTACTCTGTACAATAACACATAGAAAATAAAGATTAGAGTTTTAAATATACCTGAAAAACAAGCAATCAGTTATTATAAGCCACAATTCCCTTTCCCCCTTACCTCACCTACTGAAAAGAAATACAGACCACAAAGGTATTCTGGATGAGAAGACCTGCTATAGTTCATAAAAGGTGTACTGAGTTGTATCATGACTGCATGCTGCACACATAATAGTGCACAATTCTTACAGGTAATCATCAGCCCAGTTCAGGTTTTACTTGCCCATGCCTTTCAGTGACAAATGAGGGCAGAGGGGAGAGGATATGTAATTTAACTTCCAAAAGCCAACACCTGTCTTACGCAAGCAAAAATAACAGTGAAAACTTTGCACATTATAATTTGACTAAATATATGTAGTAACTATTTAATTAATTTAGATTTCAGTTTACCTTGGCTGCTTTCACTCTGAGTGTCTGCTTTTCTTTTTCTTCCTCTGGAAGGTTCTGACTGTTTCTTCTCTGGAGTCTACAAGCAACAAAAAAACCATGACCCAATAGCAGCTCTACTTATTTATTTTATTGCTATATTATTATGAAATAAATGTAAATCCTCATTCATAAAACATGACTGCACAATTCAGCAGGGATGTAATTTCAGATCATAGTTGAAGCAGATAATATGATCCATGGTCAATCAGATAAATACGAACTAGAAAAGATATTTAAGAAAGTGAGAAGCAATTCTTAAATCATTTCCCAGAGGCAACTCTACATATTAATTGTTAAGCAACTATATATCTTTTCACCCATTCTGGGGTTTATGAATAGCCAATTCGGTTCCACCATGGCTACATTTTACCAATATTTTCGTATCTTTGTTTCTGGGTGTTTTAAAGCTCAATACTTAGGCACAGAAGCTGATTCACGATAGTGGTGTTTTCTACACTTTGTCTTGCTGTAAAAACAAAGTTCTAGTGCTTAGATAGGAAGCCAATAACGTTATGCGTTTTCAGAAGTGCAGGAGTCATGTCCAAACTAAAATAAACTGCAGATTACTCAAAATTAGAGTATCCACTTGGAAAGTATCAGCATCCCTATGCCCTTACATTTGTATCTCAAGAAGGTCAAAAAAAAGCATCAGTGATAAATGAAAAAATCCAGACCTGTTAAATTTGTAATCCAGAAATATTATATGTAATTGCCTAGTCAATATATAGTAAACATGCACAACACAGACAACAAGAAAAGGCTGTGATCAGAAGCATCTCTAAATTATACTTGCTCTCTCTTGATCTGAGGATTCAAACCACTTTCTTTCCCCAGTGTAAGTTAAATTCCACAAGCTGCTGTGGTTCAAGGAAAGGATACTGCAGCTGTGTGTGTATTCAGCCTCTAAGCAGCCTCATAACAGAAACTGGAGAAAGCACAGAAGCTATTACACGTACTCTTCTACAATCAAGAAATCAATGATCCCTAATGTTTTTGACTAAATTTGAAATCAGTGATAAGATGCTTAACTTTTTTCATGATATAATTTCTACTCCAAGTACCCTTTCTTAGCATAACAAATGATACCAAAATTCAAATTTCAACACATCCCCAAAAGCGTTTCAAGTTACGTTTCAGTTTCCAAATCTTCATGTGGATACTTTCAAATATAATTTAACTACTAATATCCTAAAATATTTATTTTGGCAAAGAACTACTTTAAGTTACCAGTGATCCATAGAAAATCATCAGTCTATGAAAGAACAGACACGACAGAAAGGTCTTTCTTATTTACACCATGTATTTTTTTTTAGAAGTTTCAGCTGTGTGGATAGCTTCATAAAAATACCTTTGGAAGTTTCACAGTTGTAGCTGTTGCATTTCAGGCTATAACTGAAATTCAGATTAAATACATTTTATCTCAAATAAACTCTTTCAACCAAAATCTGCGTCTTTTACAGTTTGCTTTTTACATTAGCAAACTGTACAACACAGACTTCTGGAAACAACCTTATCCTCAGACTGCATAATTCTAAAAGCAGAAAGCGTAGCTCACAAATATTACTTTAATTACTTGCAATTACTGCCAGGTAAATAGGTGACATTAAGCTACCTTACTACAAAAATATACTGAAACTATTTAATCTAACATTTTCAAGTTATTTTGTTTTCCAGCTTTTAATTCTGCAGTTATCATTCCAATGCAGTCAGTTTTGCCTACTATATCAAGCAAAAAAATTGTTTAAAAGCAAATTACTGACTAAACATTTAAGATTTCCCTCACTAAAACCAGTTTTGACCTGCAGTGACTGATGTCTTATATTTAAGAAAAGATATTTAAAATGGTTTACAGTTTTAAAACTGAAGCTCAAGTACCTTGTGTCTATTTCCTTAAGCTCTTCTGATTTCTTTCAGCATTTAATTTAAACTTCCAGACCAAAAAGTATTAGCACACTAATCAGGTTAGTAATGAGGTTATCAACAAGGTCACGTTCACCTTTTCCACTTACAAAATTCACATGGTAATGTACAGCTTACATCACTAGAATATGTTCTCCAAAATCTCTTCTAATGAATGAAATCATATGAATTACAAGAAATTGAAGATTAATGGGACTGAAGAGTACACTGAAAAATGAACACTGAATCTACATTCAGTTACTTCAGAAGGATTTACATATAGCCAAGATTTAGATTAAAGCAGCATTACTTCACAAGCAAGACAATTAGTTTTGAAGTTATCCAAAATTAGATTGCAAAGCTATGTTAGTTACCCACACCTTGGCCCACTACCACAGCCTCATAGATCATGGTCTTGATCCTAGTTTACCTTTCAATCTTAATGTGCTTCCTCTGAGTTCTCCTGATGTAAGCTTCACATTTACAGCTCTAAATCTTGGCTTTCCACATTCTCTTTTATAAAATAAACATTTCTAAGAACCAATTCTCAAATAGTTAATCCTCTTAAAAAAACCCAAACACCTCAGATAAGTATTTTTAAGTATTTCATGTACAGTTACATATTTTACACCATTATTGTAGAATTGGTAACAACATAATTCAGGAACTTAATTTTGTGGAGGAAAAATTTAATGTGTAATAAAATACATAATTTTTTTCCTCTTAAAACTTAAGTTTCCAGTATGATTATTATTTTGTTGTTAGTATTTTTCATATGGATAATTAATGAGTTGATAGTTTTCCACAACTATTTTCTCTTAAGTCCTACCCCCCCAGCTTCAAAACTACAGCAAATAAATACTGCAGCACTGTTTTCCTCTGCAATGCATTATAAATTCCAATTAGATCAAACGTTCAGTTACTTCTGAAATGACATTTATGAGGGTTCTGTATTATTGGGAACCACAGCAATTAAGCAGCAACTACTAGAGAGCAGAGTGAAACATTTATATAACTAATCAAAGTGGACAAACTGTAGACAAAGCTGTCCTCCTTTACATAATTCATTATCTATGGAGAACAGAAGACACTAGTTATAAATAAAATAATGTATTTGTAACCAAAACAGGGAAGAGTAATCTACTTAATGAGGGATGGTGGGGAGGGCCAAGATATCAAAAGACTACTAGAAACACTTGTTCACAACTCGAGGAAGCTGATTTAGGATTTATCTTAACTACATATACCTAATATACACTCAAATTAAGACCCATGTACCACAGCAATAAAGCATTTAATAAAATAAAAATAATGTCTACATTTAAAATGAAACTGAAATACAGGTCTGGATATTAATATCAAACATCCAGCTAATGTTTATTGCTCACAATGCTGAACTGAATTCAGAATAGAACCCAGTTCAAGATTATTTTGCAGATAAAGTTTACCTCTGTGAAGTATCTCAACTAAAACTATTACTTCAGATAAGTTGCCCCTCTTCATATATCCATCAGACAGAACAACAAGAGAGATGTATTTTCTGCAATCCCATGGGCAGAAAGTAAAAGAGGAAAAATTCACACCAGGAACATAAAGGGTGCATATGTTGTGTGTGTGAAGCCTGCCTTGTTTTGAAAACTGTGAAAGACTTTTTCTTTTCATGTGTTGCTGAGTGATGAAAGCACAGAATGGTGACATGGATGTACCATTACAATTTGATCAGAAACTGACATTCTTGCTAGAAATTTATTTCAATTATTCTGAGATGGGCATTTCTACTTTTTTTCCTCCCAAAATGTATTGTGATAAAATAGTTCTCTGCTTCCCATATGAATAAGTCTTTGTATTTCTATGCTACCATCCACAAGAGGAATTCCCTATTATGATGAAACCTTCATTGTTACACCATTAAAAAAAAACAGCCAACAACAACAAAAGAAAAAAACACCTCGACCACCACCCCTCCTCTCAAAAAAATCCCACAACTAGTTTGCAATCTTGAGAACTAAAGCGTGCTTTTATGGGATTTCAGTATAAAAATAACCAGATATTATTTCATGAACAAAAATTTAAAAACTTATTAACATGTTTGGTATTGCAATTGCAATTTAAGTGACTACAACTGACAACTTCTGAAAATGGGTGAAGAAATCATATTTCATTGTTCAATGTCATTAACAGCAAATGAAAAAAACCATCTTTCAGAAAACAGAAGACATCTGAAGCACAGAGCAATGGAGCACAGGAAAGCTATGTGTGCAGGGACTTTTCTAGGAAAAAGTCTACTTTTATTATAGAATCCAAATTTTAGAATATTTAAAAAGAAAATAAACCTAACTATCCCTACTCAGAAGCATTGCTTGAGGTTAAAACACCAAAGATAGGCATCAAACTGTCAAACTTACATGTGCTGGAAAAACCTTGCCTCCCTACCTCATTTTTACGGCTATAAAATAATACTTTTCTACACCAAGAAGTTTTTACACATAAAGTGAGTGTTCTCAGATCATTTGACTACTCACAGACACATTATTCTGTCAAGTAATTGCAATAATGCACTGTAACCTTTAGGCTACTGCAGCACATTTCCATTACCACCCTACACCAGAACTGCTTCACTGCATCACTAGGGAAAGTATTTCTAGGAAAAGCCACAGAGAAAAGCAACAGGCAGACTCTTCTGGTTAAGAAAATAGTCTATATACAATTGAAAGGAAAATCCAGCTGAGAAAGACAAGGGGAAAAAAACATAGTAGAGCCTTTTTCAAAGAGAAAACCATGAAATCACACAATTCTGTGTAAGATACTGGTATTAGGAAGAAACTAAATTCACTTGCTAGTCAGTCCAGTGTAAAATCAAGTATCAGTGTCTCATACTGACTAAGTGAATGAACAATTAGGCCTCCAAATAAAGCTTTAACATGTGAAAATAACGTTGAAAGTACATTCCAAACAACATTCCCTCTGGCATGACACATGCTCTAACACAGGCTAGAAATGCGCTCCTGCTTACAATGGGTATAATCTTATTGATGCAATCTGTGACGTGCACAGACAAAATTGTCAAGGACTCACTGACTCCAAAACAGGTGAATTTTAAGAGCTGCCATTAGAGTACCTATATTAAAGCTGGTCACTAAGAGGCAAATCTTTTGCTCCAGGAAAATCTGCACTCTGCACATTAAAGCCTAATAACAGTATGAACCCTTTCTTGGATTCTGAAGTGGTACTAGGTAAAAGAACACACAGTGACAACTGCAGTTTTTACAAATGCAGATGATAGCTACTGGCTGCGCTTAAGAGTAAATCCATATTTTTCAAGAAAACATAGCAAACTAGTTTCTAGAGTATTTTTAAAGATGTAGCAAATGACTAGGCGAAGTTTATCTGTGCTGATAAAAATCTTGTTACTTATTAAACAAAAGACAGCAAACCGTTTTAAGTATTCTCAGCTCCAAAAGCTGTATGTATCATCACAACATGACTATGTAGACAATAAAGAAGCAGAAGCACCTAGTTTCATGACCAAAAATCAAAAGAAACTTTAAGGAAGTAATTTCTCCTCCTCCAAGAGATGGTATCTTTTAGTAATGCATGCTTTTTCTTATCTACCTGTGTATTTTGTATTTTACTTTAAAAGCTTCTATATAAAATAATTACTTGCAGCACTAAAATTCTGAAGTAATAAAAAATGTCCCCCATACACTTACCTCTGATTCTTTATCACTTAAAGATCCCAAGCTTCCAAAACTGTGGTTTGAACTTTCGTTATTTGTTGAAGCCTACCAAGACAAATACAGTACTAAATATTTTATGCAGATTTATAGAGCAGCTAATCCACTATTATTATTCACAGTTATAACAAGTAACAGTAACAAAATGTCATGCTTGCAAGAGGAAAAAAAAATCTATTAACTATAGAGCATCTGTGACTTGCAAGGAGGATGAAGAGTTTGACAGGTGGATGTTTTGACAGGGCACAGCAAATTCTGTATTTCCATTGCTTTTAAGCCAAGTAAAAACCCAGGAACAGTCAAAACCACTTCATTCTTATTTGGGAATAGCAAAATATCCAATGAAAAATCCTACCAAACAATTCCACAGAACAAGCTTAATAAGCCAATACTGCTGAAGGTGCTGAAGACTACAAAAAAATTTCATTTTTCACATTTTTCAAAGAAAAAGAGGGTTTAATTTCCTCCAAGACAGCCAGTAGGCTGCTGCAAAGATTTAAGTTTTTTCAAAACCATTCGATAACAGAAAATAACAACTTTTGACAATGTACTTCTACATTCTTTAACAAATAATTTCCCCTAAGGTAATAAATTTAGACTGGAGGAAAGGAGAGAAGAAACTGTAAAATAGTCTCAAGTCACAATACTTCTAAATTAGAAATTTTCTAACGCTGAGATCTTTTGAACACAGAATGGCAACAAGGACATTTTACTGAAAAAGTCTGTTCCACGTTCATATAACAAAAATGGCAACATCAGTTGAGCTTCTTTTTATTAAAAGAAAACCAAAAATCTAATGTCACTGGATTATTTTCCTCCATATAGGAAGGCAGAGCAAATACTTTGAAGTGAAACAACTAGTTCCAAGGCAAATACCCAGCCTGCTTCAAAGCATTACATTCTAACTCTGCATCAGTTCGCAAGACAATACTGATGTGCAACACCTTCTGAACAACCAGATCATCTCTGAATTGAAATTTCTGGAGAAATGCTAACTAAACCTACATATTTCCTCATGTGCTCTTCCCCACAGGCAGTTGCTATTATACAAAAGCCTATATGCAGTTCTTCCTTGCAATGTCTGAGTATCTGGTGATCTGAATCAGATAACACAATCTCAGTAACCCATATACGTATTTCCACTCTTGCTTACTGCAAAAGCTTGAAGATTATGTTCTTTTTTTCCCCCTCAATGACTGGAAAATTCTTCAGCAAAACAAAAGATACAGGCAGGCTTTCAAAATAGTAGCCCAAATAAATAAAAATACATCTCAATTTAATTACCAGAAAAATAATGACCTAGAATGCTTCAAAAATAATCAGTGAGTGCAGCTGCAATCTCTGTATTGTGCTGCAGTGCTAGGAAAATGAGAATTTGGTATGTGTGGATTTGGATAGGTATGTGAGGAGGATTTTTTCTCATTTTTACCTTCAAAGTGAAAGCAGACAAATGGAGATCATATTCATACATCATATTTTTCCAGTTACCTTTGTACATCAGATCAAAAAGGTTTCATCAGGGTTTTTTTAATAAAAATCAGACAAGCCTCTATCAACAGTTCCCACCAAGACTAAAGACTGCATTAAGGAAGAAAAAAAAAGGGGGGGAAGGCATATTCCAAACACAACATAGACCTTCTACTACACTTAATATTATCTGCTTGGATACCCTGAATGGGCAGAAATAAGAGAGATACAAATCTGATATTGCTATTTGACTGATGATGGGATAAATAAGAGGACTAGATATTGGTATTCCCCTCTGACTCCCTGCCTAAAAAAGCAGCAAAAAGAAGAGATACTGCACTATATACTGATGATCACTTGTGGAATATTTCTGTCCAAAGGTGAGAACAATGTCTTAGGTAAGTATCTGCATCAACCAGAAGACAGTGGAAGTAGAATCTTCTGCAAACAATTATCAAAACTTTTGGCAATATTAAAAAAAACCCAAACACTTTATCCTTCTATCCATTTGGAAACTGGATGAGATAAAATTATCTGTTCAAACAGACCTTGGAACATGTCAGGGACAAGAAATTCCTAATTTACATGGTAGAGTCAAAAAGGAAATCAGTTGGTTTATTTTTTTTATGGCTAATTTGGATGAACAAATCAAAAACCTGAAAGTGGAATGTACTGTCTGAAAGTGAAATCAGCTGAACGACAGTAACAACAACAAAAAATACCCCTAAACTTGAACAGATTTATGGAAATGGTAAGCAGCCATTTAGAGAGGATAAAACGTGATGATTACTTGTAGGGAAAATGTATTACACACACAGCAGTAGACAGATTCTGAGGAGGAAAGACTGGCAATCAGGCAAGGAACCAACACAAGTGCATCAAAAACTAAAGGAAGCGTCTACAAATACGCTCGTTAAATGAAATTAAATGAAGTTAAAAGAAGGTACAAAACCAGTAATGAAAAAGGACAAGTGGCCATCTGAATTATGAGCATTTATCTGAACAATTATAATGAGCTGAAAAATTAGGGGAGTAAATAATACTAGAGAATCCAAGATTTGTATCTAATTTCAATCACCAGATATGGCTAGTATACATTTTTGCAGTCATAATTAGAAGGCAATTAACAAGAGAAAAAAAACAGGGCATCAACTACATTGTGTCAATCCAACCTGATTCCTTCCCCTGAACAATTACCTCACTTCTTGGTTAAAATGGTAGTAACAGAAGTGACCTGTCACCCATTTTACAGCTTTGTGACAGTTAACTTGCTGTTAACTTATTGTTAACTTGCTGAACCCAGGACATCCCCCAAAACAAATTAAGAAGATAAGATTCAAGATTACAATGCACCAATTTCAACCCTTTATAGTTTGTTAATAGTCATCAATACATCACACATCACCAGAAATTTCATCAACTTCTGCTATCAGGCAGTATTTTGCTCTCTGGTCTACCCTGCTAATTAAAATGTGGAATAAGAAGTGAAAAATACTAGCCAAGTTTGAGTAAAATACTTAAAATTTTTATGAGGACACTGCAAACTCATTGGAAATGGAATTCAAAAGTACTTTGGTCACAGAATCACCGAAAAGTTAGGGTTGGAAAGGACCTAAAGATCATCTAGTTCCAACCCTTTGTTAATCTAGATATATTTAGTCTTCAAACAAGTTCAATCTTAAAAAACAGGTCACATCACACTCCCTGTGTCCTGTGTCTGTTTCAAGATGAACTGTAAACAGCTGGCCATCTGCAGAAGGGACAACTCTACTTAAGTACCAGGAAAAACTTCCATCTCTAATCACATGTGCACTACAGTAAAACCACAAAAGAGCCTGCATAAGCCTATTCTTCGGTGGTTTTCAGAACAATTCAATCTCCATGACATAGTCAGGCTCAGGATAAACAATCCTATCTCAAAATAACATAACCGACTAACAGGGATTTTCCTGAGACTCCATTCCAACCCAATACTTTTGCAAGTAAATCACATGTGCAATATGCAACTGAGACAGTGTGAGATAAATTCATATGTCAAAGATGGTTAGATCTGGAAGACTTCTCTTAGAACTTACTTTAGCTCCAACACTGCAACTTCCAGTACTCCCAGTGCTGCCACTTACTACTCCTGTAAACCTTGCCTCTAACAATTCTTGTCTTCTTGGGTCCAGGCTATGAAGCTCATCCATTGCTCCTAAAAAAAGATAAATAAATTCATTACATCCCCTAGTATTTGCAGTGGAATATCTTGCAAACAAGCCAAACATACCACCAGCCTATGCAAAGAAAGGATTTATACTCTCAATGTGACAACGATTCACCATCTGTTACCTAATAACGAATGCACTCAATGAATTCTAGAAATTTAGGGGGAAGTTCTGTGTATCAGAATAGCCTTGTTAATGTTGGTGAATACCAGAATGTGCTAGAGCAGTGTAAGAGACATGGAGTCTGCGGTGTGCAATATGCCAACCAGCAAATTATTTATAGATTAAAAACTAGCTGACAGGAGCAAAACAGTTTCCAGCATAAATCCTCCCAATTCTGCAATCCCCTTGTTTTCCATACTATTAAAATTGTTTAAGACATTGATATGTTGATAACCAAGACAAACACGAATCACAGGGAAAAAAAAAAAAAAGGAAAATCAGGAGGTAGACCACAGTTCCCAACACAGGCAAGGGAATGCAGGATTATATGGAGGTTTGAAAGGCAGACAAGCAAGGAACAGGATCAGCAATATGAGAGGAGCCATGAGTAACAGAGATCCTCGCACAGGTGGTGCCTCTGACAGAGCCCTGCTAAACAGGGTGAAGCAGTGCTGCTGGCACTGGCAGGGAAATGAAGATGGAAGGAAATGGAGGAACAAAAGGAGTTTCTGATGAGCTCAGCCTACATGGGTAGGCTGCAACACGATGTGCAGCTTTCTAATTTGTATTTAAATCACGGCTGTTTAATGAGTCTGAAAGATGATCTAGACAAATAGTCTTCCGTATTTACACAAACTGCATTCTTTGTTTTTATCTTTTCAACTACTTCAACATTCAGTTTATCTTCAATTGGAAACATTCCAGTTGCTTTATTTTAAGTAAGATACTTGATGCCAAAGACTTTATGCACTATTTCATAGCATATCCCTCAAGTACTATATAAAGTGATATAGCTGTATCTTTTTCAACTAAGACACAACTCAGCAAGTTTGTGCTTCTCAGACCCAGAGGACAACAGAGCAGTTAAGAAAGCACATTACAGTAATAACTATGTATATTCAAAGTGCTATGAAAAAAGATTTTTGGAATTTCATTTTCATGAAAACTTTTCATGAACATCTACCTATCAGCTAAGCATCCTGACACCCAAGGCATCAGCACAGCCAATAATATTATCACCAATAACAGAGATGAGACACACATTTTTATACAACTCTCCAGTCTCTCACCAAACTTAGCACTCAAGAACTAGACCTTTCAGTATCACATTTTGGCCACTCCTTGCCATGCAGCTAATCCTAAGAAAAGCACGGGCTCTACTATTTGGCTAATTCAAGTTGCCCTTGTTCCTGTGCGTCAGCAGATGATGGCAAGTGGGATGTCAGTGCTCCTTTAGTGCAGAGCCTGGTACTCAGACCTCCTCCGATGGAAGAAAACCACACCAAGAGAAAAATGGTTGAGAAGGAGACATTTGAGAACTGTCTGGTTGGCAGAGCCTTCTTTTGAAAAAATCAAACCGCAAGTGGTGGTTTAAGGATCCCACATTTTGTTTCTGGAGGTAGGGAAGTTTACCCAAATGCAGCCACATACAGAGCTGGAGGTCTCTTCTCCAGCAATGCAGGTGAATTTTACCCACTTTGAAACTGCAGCTGGTGTATTAGCAGCAGTTGTTAACACTGGTTCTGAACTTGCCTAGTGAAAATTCCTCCAATTTCTACATATTTAAAATTGTAAGCTCTCCTGGTAAAAACTGTTTTACTGCGTGAATGCACAATGCAGAACAATCAGGAATCCTCTTTAAACACTTGCTTCCTAAAATATGCCTGTGTACTGCTTCCAAGAGTTTCAAAACCAAATTGTAAACTTCTCATATGCACAGAATATATTTCTTACATTTATACATTGTGCACAGATGTGTACAGCACACCCTTCATGGGATGTACGTAATTATAACTGGTAAGTATTCCTCTTGAAAAGCTTAAACTAATCACACCAGATTTGTCACACAAGTTTAAATTATTATTGTTTTGCTTTGTAATGGTGAAAGTGTTTAAGGGTATGCCACTCTGAAACAACCTATTCTGGTTTACCAAAGCAACCCATTTAATGAAGCAGTATTTTGATTTACTAGCCTACTTGACAGTCACTGCCCACAAAAGTTTAGAGCTTACTTAAAATTACTGACATTCCAGCAATTACAAAACACACACGTATTACAGAAACAGATACTAGCACATCCTATATTGTTTATTTTATGAAACATGGGAAAGCAATAACCACCGTGGACAGCTAAGGCACATTCAAAGTGCTGCAGGGTAAAATTGCTACAGCAGGTCCCACATACTGTATCTAAATATTCATGTACTGAATAGATGGCACCCCAGGTTACCTTACAAGTCAGAATTGTAAGTTAGCAGGCAGAGGGGTATTCCACAGCACAGATGAAATACAACTCTTTTTTTTTTTCTGTTCAGATTTCAGATCCTGCACATGCTAATGAATACACTGTATTCTCTTCATTATTTCTGCTGGAGTGGTTTTTGTCATTACGGTTGGGGGGTTTGGTTTGGTTTTGGTTATTGGTATTAAGTATCCAGAGCCAAAAATCAACACACACTCCTCCATTCTGGTCATCTGAAGGACAAGACAGAAAAGCTGGATTCAAACTTTCTTTCAACAGAGTAAATCCTATGAACATCTATTAAATTGCCTTCTTCATTCATGCTGTAATTTAATTCACCATTCACTCCCAGACACACAGCTGCTTTTAAAAGAACACAAAGTTCTGTACAGTTCTGCAGTTCTCAGCACAAGTTACCTGCTTTTAAACCTACCATGAGCTTTAACTCACTTCATGTAAGAGACAAAAAAAAAAAAATCAGTTTTTCTAAATACCAAACATTATAAATTCTCCTGCTGCCCACAACATCAACATAACTTACGTTCTGAACATGTACCCAGACTTACATGAACTAAGCTCATTCTTACTCCTGAAAGCCAACTCACTAACTCAAAGGACATACAATGACATTCTGCAAGTACCTTCAGTATTTACAATGATGCTAAATGAAGGACTGGCACTGCTACAATCCACTGCCATTCAACCTTCTAGTACCACCTGAAACTCACTACTTTACTTGTTGTAACTGCTACATACTTTGGAATGCTTATTCAAGTATTTTTTTTAAAGTTACCAACACTACCTAACTCTTGTGTTTTTTGGGACCGATGGTGTATCTTCCATATTAATTTATCTTTCAGAATCACACAGCCTCTCCTCTAAAAACTAATATAAAATACACAGATTTCTTGTCCTGGAGAGTACACTGTTTGCAAGAATTCTACAGAAAAGAACTCCAAACTCCTCTGAGAATACGCTGAACAATGGGTTATGCCAGAAGTCAAAGTTGTAATTCAGACAAGCAATTTATAAGCTCTCTTACGGCATTCAGTATAAAACCAATTATACATACTGTAGTTTACCTTAGGAAAACAGAGATGTAACAAATCAGAGGATTCTTCATGGTAGTTCGAATTTTTCAGAACTGGTGACCAGAAAGTGCAACTACGCCTGTACCCCCGGTCTTGACACCTCCAAATATACAAATACTTGAACAAGATCTAGTTATTTAACCAAATATTTGCTCGTATCAGAGAGAAACTGTCATTTTAGGAGAAAAAGTTTAGCAGTGAGTTGCAATTGCAAGTCTTCACCTCCTAAAACTGGATCTTTTGGGATATACATTTACTACACTCTATCTCAAAACACTGCTAGACTACAGAACAGCATGACAGACACAAACACAAAGGCCTGACGGATGAGAAATATTTCTCTTTTCCACTAAATATGGAATCAAGCTCCAGGACTCAATCTTTATCTCTGACCCTCTTATCACCCTGAATGGACTCTTGTTATCTGGCAATCAATTACAGCTTGGAGATGAAGAAAGCTCAACAGCTTCACACACTGTCAGCTTTCTACAATGAAGATAAAGTTCATTATGCAGAAATCAGATTTGTCTTTGAACAACCCTCCGGATTTGACTGAGGCCCCCCCATCCCCTGAATGCAAGGCCAGCACAAACCACCTATCACTTAAGTGAAAGGCATACTGGTTTGGTCTGATTTCTTTAACAGAGTTATTTGCATATAGCTTTTAATGCCAAAGCAAAATACTTCAACATAGAGACATATCTATTGAATAGAAGAAGCCACTTCAACAATAGTCCAAATATAAACAAAATTTCCTGATGTGCTCATAGACGGCACTCAGCTTTTATGGTAATACGCATGGTATGAGAATTATGTCCAACATCCTATCAGCAGATAAAACCAAAGCCTTAAAATATCAAAAGCAAAACAGACTACAGAAAGTTCCTAAAAACACAGATTCTAAAATCTTTACTCAGCCTCCTAAAAAAAAAGTCCACACAACTATTGTTCTTTGCTTTCACCAACATGACGATGCACCTTGTCTCTGCATCCCCATATTTTTCCTGTTAAGTGAGCTAGGGTCTTGTCTCATTGGGAAAAAGAAAAACCAACCAATCAAACCAGGCACTCAACTTTACTCTTCTCTCTCATCTTGCTGGAAGTCAGACCTTTCCCTATTGCAGAACCAATGAGAAAGGACTTTTTCAGTCTCCAGGAAAATAGGGCAATTAAGCAAACATTTCTGCTTCCAAAAAAACGCAAACTGTTTAATAACAAACTATTTTGTAGCCAGGTAAATTCTTGCAAGTCACTGTCATGCTGATCAAGGTTTCTTTCTATTAATAGTAAAACTTTCTACTTATTATAGCTTGTACTTTATACTTGCTTCAGTACCTTACAAAGACAATGGGGAATAAAGCAACACAGAAAAATTTGTCAGAGAAGGAACATACAGAGCTCTAAAATACAAGTCTAATCAAGTGAAAAAGTATGACAAATCAAAATGCAGTAAGACAACAAACTCTACAGAGTGGATTCAAACTTCTTGATTTTTAAGTTGGAAAAAATGACACCTGTTCCACTTAAACTAGAACATTTGGGCTGTGAGATTGCAAGACTGAGCCAAGGGAAAGAAAAACCAAAAAACCCCAAACAACCCCCCCCCCAACAAACACCCCCAAACAACAACAAAATAATAAAAAAAAAAACCAAAACAAAATAAAAGCACAACAAAAAAACCCAAACAACCCCCAAAACTGACCTGTGTTGCTAAACCATGTCTTGAGTAGTCTTTCTTCCACAGTATGTTTTGGGGAATCACAGAAAACAGAATTGTAAACAGGCTTCAAAACTATTAATGTCCTAAGAAAACAAGTTGAGACGCTCATACAACGGCATAAAGCCAAGCAGCAGAAATATGAAAAGACTTAAATTCCAAGGTAACAGTAAAAACACAACCTGCCCTTGGCAGAAGGCTTTGAAGGGCATCACCATCCAGCATGAGCCACAATCCCAAGGCCCCAGTAATTCAGTAACGCAGACTCAGCAGATAAGGAGGTCCCACTCAACCTAAATAAGCAGTCAATAGGGCAGACAGCAAGATACAATCTCTGCGACTTCAGGTAAAACAAATTAAAAAAAATCCCTGAACTGTATTTATCTCCGAACAATAGCTACATAATCAAAGCTTAAAGGATACCAGGGCTCCAGCTCTTCCAAAATACCTAATAGAATAACAAGCTGCACAGAACCTGAATGTATACAAGTCCATGGGACCTGATGAAATCCATCTGCGGGTCCTGAAGGAGCTGGGAAATGAAATTGCTAAGCCACTGTCCAGCATACTTGAAAAATCATGGCAGTCAGGTGAAGTTGCTGATGACTGGAAAAAGGGAAATATAACCCCCATTTTCCAGAAGGGGAAAATGGATGAGCCGGGGAACTACAGAGCAGTCAGCCTCACCTCTGTGCCTGGCAAA